>SNQJ01S0041204.1:41601-81311 GCA_010110895.2 Picea sitchensis
GCAAACATTAAGTCTTCGACAGCTAAGTCAAGGAAGACTATGGTTAGAAGATAGCACACAAGGTGGTCATTATGATTACTATTTATATATATTATTTCTATAATATTTAACTTGTAAATGAAATGCTTAGAGACAAAAATAGTATTCCAATTATATATATCCAATATTGAAAAATAGAACAAGGACAAATCATCACACAAATCTCCAATATAAAATCATAAATTATTGATGGATCCTCTCAATCAATAATAAAAAAAAATCTCCAATATAAATTCATAAATCTCCTATATTGTCTCTGGTGTAAACATTAGCACTAGGCACAAATGGCGTGCGTGAAAACAATTCTTTCCAATGATTATTTTAGAAATGAATTCCATTAGACGCATCTCCCATGTGTTTTAAGGTTAATAAATCCAAAATCACTTCCTGGTACTATCCACATCCGGAAAGTGGAGACGAGGGACATAGTGGAAGAGGCTGGGTAAGTTCTGATATTTCCCTTCTTATGCAAAAGCATCGCAGAGAATATTTCCACGGAAAATAACCTAAGTCTTATTTACAACTACAAACCATTCGTACTAACGTTGGCGGAAAAAACATATTAAATGCACATAATCAATCGATACTACCACATGATTTTATGACATCGCTACTAAGACATGCAAATACTAACGTTGTTAACAAGGTAGGATTAAAATCACTTAATGGAGGTTGCAATTAACAAATACCTCCAATACTCATTTTATGGTATTGTAATATGTAATTCAACGATTAAATCATAGACGCCATCCTATGAGATCAGATGAACTACTTTACTATTGAGTCGATTCTTCCATTTGTAATTTCTTTTTTTTAAGGGTAGATCCGAATAAATCTATACGAGTTTTATTTTGCACAAGGGGTACTCTAATCATTACAAGTTGTGTTGACAGGCGTAAATGACACACAGTCAAAGGTCAAATAAAATCAAATCGGGACCCTTGTTGTCTAAATAACTCAAGCCCTTTGGAGTGAAATGCCCTTTGGAGTGAAATGTGGCTCGCCAACTAAAATCCCAGGACAACAAAAGAAAGAAAACTAATCTAAAAGAAACTATGATACTATGTACATGAGTTTAATTATTTACAAGTTTAAAACATAAACATGAACATGTGATTATGAATAGGGTATTTACAATTTGCAAGTTTTGGTGGATGTCTTGCGAAATCAATGTTTTTTGCAATTGTTTATGAAGTAGATAAACAAAGCACATACATTTTATATTTTTTGTTTAATAATTTAAAATCTAAGAATTCACACATACTAATAAGACATAATTTGAAACAAAAATGCAATAACAGTCAAAGCCAATTTAAATTGTTCCTATTTCATTAATAAGCAAACTAATAAAAGACATAGAATGCGAGTAAAACTAACATGAGATTGATCAACTACTCAATTTATGTCTCTACGCGACTCAAACTCCCAACTATCTTGCCTGTGAGGGAAAACCTATAGCATGCTAGTGCTAACATTCCCAGAGTAAACTCAAAGGTATTTTTTGGAGCAAAGATATAGGAACAGAGTAATAAACAGGTAGATCATGTGATCTTGTAATGATGAACACTTATAGTAAGACAAATTTAATATAAAGTATTCATGTAATACATCACTTAACATCAAGCATAAATCAATGATATTTAAATGAAATAATGATTACACATGTAATATATGAACAATAAATTACAAATGAAATTTAAAGTGCTGAATAAAATGAAATATCATACACTGATAAGATTAAAGTTGTATAACATATTAACATTCCATAACATAAAAGGGCAAAACGTAATGGGAAAGCTCCACGTTGGTCTAAAGCCAAGGAGTGAAAAGCTTCTCCATATAGTCTTGAAAGTTACATGTCCATAATGTGTCCAAATCAAAGATGTCCCTAGAATATTTAAACTAGTTCAGGATTCAAAAGCTCATATCATACAGGATAGAGTTGAATCCACAAAAAATTGGATAATATTACAAAAATAGCGAAAATAGTAACCACTCATGAATGAGTTGATTTTCTCTAAATAAGTCAAAGTTTTATAAACATAAAAGGGAGAAACTATTGAACATTTGAGTGCATAATTCAAAGTGTTTGTTCCATGCAATCAACAACATAATCTCCCATTTCATGTGAATAGAAAAACTGATTTGATATATTAGAAAAACAATTACTAATTACTAATTATTATTCAAAAGAGAGTGGCTACATAATCATAGATTATGTAGCTAGTCTTATTTTTAGCAAATAAAATCAAAGATTAAATTTAATTATTCATTTTTCATAATAGAATTGAATGAAAACAACACAAAATTGTTCTACCATTAAAAATTAGCCAAAGAGAGATCTGACAGTTTGGAATTTATAATTTCTTTGAAATTGGTTGTGTTCTTAATGATTATATTCCCAAACCTCTTGCATTGTTTATTCTCTCTCTCTGTGTAAGCCTTCAGGTTGAGGTTCTCTTGTTTCAACAATGCATTCTGGGCATCCAAGCTTTTAATTCAGGCCTATAAGAGAGAAACATTTGTATAGTAACGCTCTATCTAGTCGAGGCAGATATCACAGTGTATCGGGGAAATGGCAGATCGACATGGAACACATTCAACAAGGGGTGCTTCATTCTTACCTGTGGTTTTTTCTAGGTTGTGCCTGATACCCGAAAATCCTTCTTTACCCTTAAGACATGGGGGAAAATTAGTCACAAAGTCATACTGCTTAACATGGGTAATAACCTCTCTCCTAGAAAACTGATTTTTTGGATCTTTACAAGACAAGAAATCCTCTATCTCACGATCTAAGCATCAATCATCGATCTCGATCGAATGGATCGAGCTCAGATGATTTTCCTTTCAATTTCTTAGTTTTCTAGAAAGAAAACGACCATCGTTCTTATTCCTGAAACTTAAATCCGTGCTCTGTTGTTTGTTTCCTTTACAGATATTCTTGGAAACAAATTTAACATTAACATTTAAACTAGAATCGTTCACAGACATATGAGGATATTTTTCCTTTAATTCAACAATCACTTGTTCTGAAGATGTCCCAGGTGAAAACCTACGTGGTAATCCTTTATCTAGAGGGGTTTCATCAATAAATTTTGGTCCATCAATTGAATTAACAAACTGGCTTTCAACCACTAGCATGTCCGAGTTAGGGTTTGCAGTTAAAATAAGGTTGGATGTAGCGTCATCATGGGTGAATCCATTCCTTATTAGAAAGGTTTCCCAATTGTCACCTATCTTCAAAAGGTGATAAACCAACAAGAGTTTAACGATTCTATGGTGAAACAAACTCGAATTGATACCTTGTCGTTTGTAACGCTTGTACATTTTGTAAAGACTCATCAATAGGTAAAAGGGCATATTCCTCAAACCCTATGAAATTCATAAGAAAAAGGATATGGTACAAAAAAACCATCCCGTATTGACCTTCACACGTAACAAATTGATTCATAATTAAAAGTAGAATATGCATTCTAGGTTTTAACAAAGTGATAGTAACACCTTTTATATAGCAAGTGGTTTTACGGGAGGTCATAAATAAACTCCACGGGACCTCTTCTATTTTGGCATTTTTAAACCACCTCTCACCTTTTGATTAGATCCCTGTCACTTTGCTCACGAAATCCTCTGTCAATTCCAACTGTATGTCTCCAATCTTGGCTCTGAAGTCGTCAAAGGTTTGTGCAAAATATTTGGCAATCTGGAGATTATAGCCCTCAAACTTCTTGAGGAATACATCCCACCCATGAGCCTTTAGATCATCAATAGTGTCGTCATGGGATAGTAAATCTTGGAATCCATTCCACTCAATACAGACTACGGGTGCCATTACCACTGTGACAAGGATGCAACATAAAACACTCAGGATAGTTTTAGGTTCCCAACAGACGAGCAACAGAAACAAGTTTGAGCAAAAAGTGAAGGCATGAAAATATCAGAGTATGGGGGCTATCATAACTCGAATAGGAGAGTTAGGGAGAATGAAAACCAGAAAGTTCATAGAATTCCAAACCATCTCTCACGATGAGTGCCAAAACCTACATAGTACAAAACCCTATGTTCATAATGAATAGCTTCATTAATGTTTTGGGCCAGCAAGGTAAGGCGGAAATGCAAGTACAACATGCTTGTACTCATTTGCATGAATGTTGATATGACACTTAAACTCATGAGAAGAATATCAATAGTTAACCAAGGTTCTTCATACATAAAAAAAATTCAACAATGAACTATAGATCCATTGAATTCATAATAACCATAATAAACCAAAAATTTCGATAGTGGATTAATCAACCATTTCATAAGATTTTAATTTTAATGATATATGGGTAACTTTTAAAACGATATTTCTAAATTCTAAGGTAAAAATATTATGAAACCGGGATAAGTTTTATGTTTAAATTCATTCTTACAGTCATGAATTAAAAATAAAACAAACGAAAAATACAAACAAAAAGAAAAACTCAACAAGATAAGCTTTAATCCAATCATCGCTTAAAAAATAAAAAACATAAACATTTGCAAATGGGAGGTGATGGCAGATACAGAAAGGTTTAATCTCTTTGGATCATGATAAGTATCGAAAATCATGTATGGCTTCCAACAATGGCGACGTACTAGGTGAGGCAGTTATCTCTGCATCACCATAAAATTCATGTTAGGGTGAATCAGATGAAATGAATTTTTCATAAATAGTTAATAGCAGGTCAAGAATACTGATCATAAATAAGAAAATAACGCAGTTTAGCATCAAATGTATTTCTTTTGAAAAAAAAAATTCATCTAGTATCTAACTTAGATTACGAGTGTAGCAATTGTTTTTGTAGTTGACTTTGATACTATTGACAGATCCACTGCTGCCAGCAGGCATTGATAGCCTCGGCAGGGATGTCATTTGACCCACTCTAGTACCTCTATCCTATCCAATATTCATACAATCATAATACAAGGCATCTTTTTATTTTGATCAAATTGAAACAGACTTGAGGATCTTCTCAAACTCGGCATTGCTTTGCTGCTAGCAGGTCTGTTTAGTACCCCGACAAAGTTGCCTTGGTATCATGCATGCATTTACCTGCTGCCAGCAAACCTATTTAGTGTCCCGATGGGTTTACATACACTTCCCAAACATTACCGTGCTTTCAACCCTCTAGAACTTATTTATAGTTTAAAGGACTTAATGATATTCAAGAGGGCGAGGTGATACTGAAAATCTCGTAGTTTGAAAATAAAAAAGAATTGATCTTTCACCAATTTCTCTTTTGTTTTGATGACCCTCATCATGACTTGGACACTTAGATTTCGGTTAGGAAATCATCTCTAGGACGGGAAGTTATAGTTGAGTTGTTTTTCTCAAAACATGGACAACGTTAGGACTTTATTAATGACAATCACGTCTACTTGTAATTTCAATGAGAAATCGAAAACATTGATTTGAACAGAAACTCATTTTTGTTGATCTTAGTTTTAGCACTTAGTGCTCAGGTGCTTGGAAATTTATCAACTGCTACTAATGAATGAAAATTTGGGTTCCCCTTCCAAAAATGAGATGGTGACTTAGACATGATTATTTAGAAAACAAATCAAAACTAAGCAAAATGAAAAGAACCAAAATAAAAAATAGAAAAAAAATAAAAATTATTTACAAAAGAGTGAAACAAAAATCATCAGGTGAAATACCTCTTGAGAGCTTGGCCATTCACTGGGAAAGTGTCTGGTTGTCCCTCCAAATTATGCAGACGGAAAGAGTTGGGACCCAATTTTTCAAAAAATACAAATGGTCCTAGCCAGAGGTTTTGGAACTTGGTGTGTTCCCCCTTCTCCTCGTGGTCATTATCCCACTTAAGAACCATATCTCTGACATCAAAATTCTTGTCTAAAGATGAACTTGAAGAAAACCATTTTTTTACAATTTGTTGATGTTGATCCCGTTTCTGCTTTGTTTTTGTTCTCATTTCCTCTAGTTTTAATAAGGAATTTATTCAATTTTCTAGAGGAGGACACGCCTCTTCTTGAACTTTCTGCGACAATTGCAGAGAAGGGAGTAAAACATGTGGGGGAAGAATGACTTCTCTTCTGTAAACAAGAAAGAAGGGGGAATTACCAACAGAATATTTTGGTGTTACCCTATCATCCTAGAGTGCATTATACAGTGCATTGTGCTAGTTCTTGTGATTTTCTGAAATAATCTTGATTGAATTTTTGTTTGTTGATTTTGCTAGGCCATTTCCTTAAGGGTAGTAGCTCATAGAAAACTTCATTTTAATCCCTTTTCCCATAGAAAAAATGTTCATATCAAGGGATGAAAAGTAAGAGGCATTATAAAAAACCAAACATTCGGGAACGTCGAATCGAGTGATGATATGAGAGTTCAGAAAAGATACTACCTGATTTGTGTTCACCACTTTTAAAGGTACAGCTTCGGACCATCGAGTAAAATAATTCGTTGTTGTAAGGATATACTTGTGTTGTTGCGAAGAAGAGAAATTAATTGGTCCTATGATGTCAAGACCCCATTGTTGAAAAGGGGAATCTACAGTAACAGGTTGCAAAGGGAATGCTTCATTTTTTACCCATCATGCAGCCTTTTGGAAAATTATGCATTTACGACACAGCGCATGGGAATATCTAAACAAGGTAGGCCAATAGTATATAGCTATTAACACTTTGTGAGCGGTGGAATATCCACCGAAATGACCACCAGCTTCACCTACATGAAGTTTAGATAGCACTTTTTTCTGACTCTTCCTTTTATAAACAACGCATATGAACACCATCAAAGTTCTTTTGAAATAATACATCATTTATTAATTGGAAAGATCCAGATTTAAACCTAAGTTCTCTTTTGCTTTTAGGATCAAGATTACGGGGAGAAGATCCATGTGTCAAATAAAATTTAATATTATCATACCAAGAATTGGAAATAACTTGTGCACAGTTGATCTGGTTTTCATCGGGTTGATTCATAGTTGAGGCATTTATTTGACTTTCTTGTTCTCCAACCGAATTAGCCACTAACTTAAATAGGCCTTGACCTCTAATAA
The DNA here is from genome assembly GCA_010110895.2 of Picea sitchensis. Taxonomy (NCBI): domain Eukaryota; kingdom Viridiplantae; phylum Streptophyta; class Pinopsida; order Pinales; family Pinaceae; genus Picea; species Picea sitchensis. The sequence goes on from SNQJ01S0041204.1 coordinate 48,684, forward strand.
TCTGTGCAGGGGTTATTTCAAGGTCATATTCGTGTAATGACGTTGTTATCACTCTGTAAATTCCTAGAGGTTGTTGTCAAGTAGAAGAAATTTACTAGAGGTAACCTTATCCAACCACTTCGAAACTGGGAGCTAGCCCTACCAGTTTCAGAGAGGGATCTCTCTGTAAGATTTAACTTTGTTTTAAACTTCAGATATTAGGCTAGTTAAATAGTTCAGGACTGAATGTTGTTTGTTTTTATAAGATGGCTGAAAGGTTTTATGTATCCATTGGGCTATGGGGTCTATTTTATAAAGGTATATATTGAACAACAAATATAAAGATTCTTTTCATAGGGAAGGATAATGCAACTATTGTATTCTTTAGCAATAAAATAATGGTTAGCAGAAAAAGGTGAGATGATTAATTATAACCAAGAAGCATTCAAGAATTTCTTGACTACAATATAAGAAGAAAACACTTACATCTTTTAAAATCTAGAAATAGAGTACGCAAAGGTAAATTATGTCACTTTAACTCCTTTTAAATGATCAGACTAGAAAAACAAGATGATAACTAGAAAAGATACACATTCAACTGAGAATAGAAAACTTCACCAATATATGACACATAGGAATCCTATGAAACGTCTCTTTATATTACTGAAATATCTTCTTGATAAAAATTACAGTGCTTACAACTTGCTAGGGCATAAAAATCAACCCTCAGTACTTCTAAGTTTGAAGTATTTATAATCAAAATTACAAACGACCCTGTCATAAATGATCAGGATGTGACAGACTCTTAATCTAACTAACTAGATAACAAGATACAAAAATTTAGGAACTGTCGATGATGTGTCAAATTCTTCACACTGAATCTGGGGAAGGCCGTTGGTGAGTCACCCACATGACTTTGATTGATCTATTTGCTGACTCAACTTGCACACCTCATTTCCTACTCGATCAAATTGCACATCTCTTCCCAGCTTAGCTGACTAGGAATGGTGACTTTGAGTAGTCTACGGTATATTTCATCCACTTCTGTGTACTTGGAAAAAGTTGGTTTGATGATGAAAATATTTTTTGTCTCATGTTGTATGTTGATGTCTCGCTACAAAGTCTCCAAGAAATATTTGCCCGTTATACTACCTTGTATCCCCAAGAACTTGGAAATATCCTTGGCCATTGTAGCCATTTTATGCTTGTAGTCTGGAAGTGTCATCATCTTGTCATTAAGAACCATTAAACCAGGAAGACATTTTTTCTCCAGAGCCTCAATCTTGCTGAAAAACCTTTGAACTCCAATGTCCATGTTCTGGACTTTTTCTTCCAATTGCAACATCAGTCCTCTTTTGGTCAAAACCCTCTTGACTTCGAGGATGGTTTATGTCATGTCTTCGATCTTCAAGTCTTCCAATTTTTCTCTATTCTTTGAGTTCAGGAATTTAATTATTTCATTGGCTTTAGTGGGAATTTCTCCCTACTCTCCTTTTATTTTGTCAATAACCTGTCTGCTTCTTATCACTAGTTCATTTTTCTCAAACATGATCTGTACCATAGGCCAAATTTCATTTATGGATTTGGAGATATCCATTCAAATATTCTCCCTTGCTTCGGCAAGGGTCTTTCTTGCTATTGTTTTCTTTTGTAGCTACTGCAATTCCTGTTTTATATTTTCTGGTGTTTGTTTCTCCATGTTCTAGCTGGTCTGGTAAGAATACTTGAGTTCCTGAAGGCTCTCAACTTCCATTTTAAGTCTGTTGATTTGTGTTTCTTGTAATTTCATCTCTTCCATGGACTTTGCCAACTAAACAATTTTTTCCAGAGTTGTCAGTGGGGTGGTTGATGGGATTTCTACTATGGTGCTCATTGCTACAATTGTTGTGCTAACTCCTATGAGGGGAAATGCACTCAGTGGAATGACTTCCATGGGTGTTGTATGTTCCTTCTTCTTTACCAACCTTTCCAGCTCTGCTTCCATCTCCCTCAACTGCGTATTCTGCTCCATGATCAACTTGAACATCTCATCCTTCTCACCTTCTATCTCAGTGATATCCTTAGCTTATGCATCCTCTATGGGTGGAAATTTTAGTTGTTTTCTCAGAGATGATATATCAACGTTCTTTTTCTTTAGCAAATCCTCTGATCCTTTAACATTCGAGGGATCATAATTGATCTTGACTACCAATTACTCTAAGGATTTTATCTTGTTATCCTTTTCAAAAGAGGATATATTTTCCAGTTTCAACTGGGTCTGAACATTGTTTAGAGGTACATGTAATTTTGTAGCTGTAGAGGAAGCATGGGCCAAAGTGGAAAAAACCATTTCTCTAGTATTTCTGTGCAGATCCATCTGATCAGCTGAATGAACTTGTTTGGTATCAAAAACAAGGGTTGACCTTTTGTAGTCAGTGATTTATTTAGGTTGAGGTACATGTGCCTGCTGAAATACGAGATGCATTCTTCCTTTTTCTATGTCGAAAGTTGATAACAATCTGTGTTGTGTTGTGGATGTTTGCCTCCAGAACTGAGCATAGGTGTTATTGGTCAGTGTCTGGTTTTTCTTCTTAATCATATAATATTTTTAAAAAATGTTCATCTTTATGGATCCCTATGGAATTTGGGTGGCCACAGTTATATCAGTATGCTTCTTTGAAGAAGAAGTAGACATTGTCTAAGAGTTGATTGAAGGAATTGGTGTAACTTCTCCCTTAGCCCCTTTGGCAGACTGAGTATCTTCCTCACCAGACATGGGAATAGTATGAATGGTCTTAGGCTTTTTACTGTGTAAATGAAAATCCTCTGTTGATACTTCAATGACCGAAAGAGAGGTATCCTTCCTTGGTCTTTTTTCCTATGGCACTGGTGGAGTGGTAGTCTGTGAATTCAGGATTAAGGAAGAATGTTGTTCAGTGTATTCCATGGTGTTCTCTTCCCATTGTGTCTGATTTACATACTTCTCAATTTTCAGTTTGAGTGTGTGAGCATTCTGTGCACTTTTGTTTTTATCTCTCATTTCTGCGATGATTCCACTTGGATCATATTGCCAAATGAAACTTGTGTTGAATTCCATTTCCTTTAATATATTTTCTTCCTCTTCTCCAACGGCTCGACTATTGCAGATAAAAGGTCATATCTCCCCCTTAATCCTTAGTTTCTTTTTTTTCTTCAGAGATACAAAGTGAATATCATCTGAATTTATCATCTGGCGAATATACTCCAGTGCAAATATCTGCACAGGCAAATATTTGGGCAATTTGTATGGAGCTAACTCACATCCATACACTCTAGTCTCTGTGTGGTCTTGATATAGGAACCAGTCTCCCATCTTTGCGAGGTCCGAGAGGTGTAAGATTCTCTGGATCTCTTCATTTATCCTTGGCTCTGGTCTCCCACTGAGCATGCTCACCACCGGATGATAAAACATCTCGATAAATTGTTTAAAACTAAACTCCGTGGAGTTTCTTCTAAGAAGTGAAGTCCATAGGATTACTGCTTGCGATTTTTCGTCCTGGTCCATTTTCTGCATAAGGAAGGAGAATTTTTCTTCTTGATAAAACATGAACATGTAGGCCAGTATCGAGGAATACCAGAACATGCCCTCTGTGGTGAATTTAGAAAGTTGATTGTGGATGTTCTCTGCTAGGAAAGTGTTGTAGTCAAACTAGATGGTGGCCTTTTCCTCAGCAGATAAAATAGATAGGAACCCCAATATAGGTTCATCTACCCATTCGTCTGAAAAATAGCCAAGTAGACAACAAAGTGATGAAATCACTTGGTTTCCCTTTTCTGAGAACATGGAGGAATGATACGGGGGATTTTTTGGGGGAGTTGAGCATCTTGTGGGAGGAAAAGCTCAAAGATCTAGTCTCTTTGAGGAAAAGACAAGTTCTGGTATAACTCTGTTAGGATTTCAAGCTTGAAAGGGGAGGCCGATTCGGCTCTAGATATCTACATCATCTGATCAATGGCCTCTAGTGTGATAAAGAAAAGAGTTTCTCCGAACGAAGAAAATATATCTCTCTAATCGGGGAGGTAATGAGCTTGACAGTTGAGGGAAAATTAGGGGAAATGATGGACCTGGTGAAAGAGATACAGGAGAAAATTTGACTCCCAAGGACAAAACTCATCGCTTTGATCTAGGAATTGTGTCTTTAAACCACGACTGTAATTCTGCGAAATTGAATTCGTACCTGGTCTCTGAGATCAAATAATATTTGTCTGCTAATGGAATCTGGTCGAGATCGACGGGAGGGGGGAGGAATGGATTCTTCTCAACCTCTGCTTTTTTAGACTTTGGCACCATAGCTTCCAATGGTACCTACAACTAAAAGAAAAATGTTAGCGGATAATGGCTATGGCTGGATAGATGGTTGGATCAATGAAGGGGGGGAAATTGTCTGGTGCATGGAGAGAGTGAACAGTGTGCAAATGGAAGGACAGGGGTTACTTTTGAGTTAATGGGTATCCATTGGGCATGGGGGACAGGTCAGCAGGCTAATGGATATGTAGTCTGTAATAAATTGCTAACGGATCCTTAGGAATGTGAGGAGGTAGGAGAAGGACATATGACGCGTGTACTCGAATGATGTGGAGGATGATGATTGGGGGGGTAAAAGAGGGAGACATGACCTGTAACTGGTGGACAGATAAGATAGGAGAATATGGATATTGATATGTGACATCATGAGGTGGTGGTGGTATGTCATAAGGGAAGAGGTGCAATGCAATAGATTAGCGACATGTTGGGATGGGGCCCACTGGGAACAGACACCTGATTCCAGACCCCCCCCCACCGTTAAAGGAAGAAAGGTCTAGGGGGTCCAAAATATCATGTAGACCATCCATCTACGCTCCATCGGGATGACCATAGATCTGTGCACACTTGTTAATCACCATTTCCCCCCGGTTAAAGGTAGAATGGTGGGGGGGGGTCTAAAATACCATCTTAGCCGTAGATCTATGCGTCAATGACTCGGCCCTAGATCTTTGCGCAAACTTTAATCTTCGGACATGATTTAATATATCCATCAGAACTTAAGCTTAGTGCCTTTTGTGAGTTTTGTGCACTGCTTCCCTTTCTTTTGTCACCATGGGGTTAGGAAAGAACCTAAAACACCAGAATCATACATTTTCTTCGAACACCATTCAAACTTTATTGAAAGAAAAGTTGGCCAGCCTATGTCCTATCCTACCTACCTACACCTTTAGCCTAGATTAAACTATTGGACTAAGAGATTACTCTACCCTAGGGTTATTTGACCAAGATTAGACAGTTTGATCAAATTTATTCACTAGATAACCTATCTACTTGGCTAAGATTAAATAGTTTAGCCAAGATTATTCACTAATCCTATCAACATCAATTCAAAAGGATCTGACCATGTTTAAACAATATGGATCAAGTCATTGTTATTGCATGGGGCTTTGTCCATTTTTTCTTCTATGCCCTCTTTATTCTTTTTCTTTCTTTTCTTTTCTTTTCCTTTGGAAAATAATTTGCATGAATGAAATATTATTTTCAAGATAGAAAAACATCAATAGTGAAATTTTTCCAGTCACCAAATGATCCTATAAATTATAGGGTTATAATAGCAGCTCCACCTGGGGATGGTACTCTCCTTGTGAAGTGCCAAGAACCTGTTTTCTGACGTCTGAGAAGTTTTTTGTTGCTATTTGTTTTTGTTTTTATTTTGGAAAATTGGTGGCATTGATCAGTGTCACCCACATGAAACCTTGAATGAAAAAAAAATGGTATGTACAATGAAAAGTGGATTCATGAGATCTCTATTGGGGAGGCAAGTAATGCTTCAACATCATGTCGTTAGCTGGTCCACCTGGCAGGTATGTCCCATCACTGTTTTTTAGCAAAAATGCATTATTTCCTCTAAATGCTTGAATGGTGTAAGGTCATTTTCATAAACTATCAAATTTTCCTTGTTTCCTCTTATCCTCATTTCTGGAATCCCATTTGAGAACCAAGTCACCTAAATCAAAATCATCTTCTTTAGTCCTCTTGTCATAGATCCTTTTTATATCTTCTTGAATGACCTGAGTCTTTTTGTAGACTTCCTCTCTAGATTTCATTAGGTGGATCATTTGATTTATCCTTTGTTGGACATCATTTGGTTCTACTTGTACTTATTGCAATAGTTTCATGACCGAGACTCCTAATGAAAGGGGAAAAACTGCTTCAGTGTCATACACCAACTGGTATGGAGACATACCAATTGCTCTTTTAGTGCTTATTATGTCATCCCAGAGTGCGAAAACCAACTTATTATGCCATGATTTCTTATTTTCTTGCAGTGTATTTCTGAGAATGTTCACCAGAATTTTGTTAGAAGACTCAGCTAACCCATTTCCTTGCAGATAATAATTCGTTGAGTGTCCCAGAATAATGCGATATTGACTACAAAAATCTATGCGACTTTTTGATCTGAAAGCCACTGCATTGTCAGCTATAATTTTTTGGGGGCATCCAAAACGAGACAAAATGTTAGTTTCTAAAAAAATGATGATAACAGAGTCAGTAGCTTGCCTGCATGGCACAACCTCAATCCACTTGGTGAAGTAGTCTGTGACCGTGAGGATCCACTTGTGTTGGCCCGAGGAGGATGGATGTATTTCACCAATGAAGTCTAGACCCCATTTTTGGAAAGGAGATTCAACTGAGATGGGTTTCATAGGAAGTGGCAGAAGCTTCCTTTTACCTTCAAAAATCTGGCACTTGTGGTAAGAAGTAACCTTTTGGTGGGCGTCAGCAAACATAGTAGGCCAGTAAAAACCATCTCTTGGAATCTTGTTAGCTGTGGTCTTCCAACTCAGGTTCCCACAACAGTCTCCTGCATGAAAATCTTGAAGGACTTTGTTAGCTTCGTCTTTTAGCAAGAAATTAAGTAAGACACCACCAGGATCTTTCCAATAGAGATTTCTTTCTAAAATACAAAATTTCAATGCTTTCAATTTAATAAATATGGCTTTGGTTTTAGTCAAACCAGGAGGAGCTTGTAAATTTTGGAGTACAAAAATGAGGTCTACGTAACGAGAGGAGTTTAAGAATACCTCTTTTATGTTTAGAGTCGCCTGCTCTTCTGGTCCGTCAACTGCAGCCAAAAAATTAATATCTAGAGCATGAAAATTAGACTCAGCCATTAGTTTTTCCAAACCCTATCCTTTGATTAGTTTAGTAGGTTTTATTTCAATGTCGTATTCCAGAATAACCTCAATCCATTTTCCTCTTCTACCATCTAGATTATCCTGGGTTAGGATATCCTTAACCACTACGTTTGGAACGTATGCAATCATGTGAGAATGGAGAATATATATTCTAAAGTATTTTATGGATTTCACCAGAGCGAAAGCCTATTTCTCCATTGTGTTATAGTTCAAAACAACATCTCTCAAAGATTTGTTGAAAAATGCTATTGGTTGTTTATACCCTTCACTGTTTTTCTGCAACAACACTGCTTCTATGGTGTGTTCAGATGCAAAGGAGAAAAGGTAAAAGTTTTTGGTGTAATCTGGGCTGATCAGAGTTGGGGCTTGGGTGAGCGCATGTTTCACCTGATCAAATGATTGTTTGGACTTGGTGTTCCATTTGATTTTTGTGTCTTTTTTCAACATATTAGTGATGTTCCTGAGAAGTTTGGCCAAGTTTGGTATGAACCTTCTAAGGAAATTTATTTTGCCAATGAAAGATTGCAGTTCTTTGATATTCGTAGGGTGTTCCACCTTCTAGATGGCTTCTATCCTTTGGCATATATTTTAATTATGTCTTTAGATATTATGTGTCCCAGTCGTTTACCTTCCTCTAACCTGGAAAGGTTTTTCTTAGGATTCAATGAAATCCCAAATTTCATGCACTTCTCAAACACACGTCTGAGGTGGAGTAAGTGTTCCTCATCAAATTTGGAGTAGACATTCACATCGTCCAGATAAATGACTATAAATCTTCCAGTCTCATCCACAAAAGCAATTTTCATTTCCCTTTGAAAAGTAGCCCCAACGTTCATCAGACCAAAACGAATCTTCACATACATGAAGGTTACCCAAGGTGTGGTAAAAGTTGTTTTCTCTTGATCTTCTGGATGGAAAAGAACTTGGTTGTAACCAGAGAAACCATATAGTAAGGAGATCCTGATGGACCCAACCACCTTTTGTAAAATATGGTCCATTTTGGGCAAAAGGTAATTGTCTTTGAGGGAGACTTTGTTCAGATTTTTGAAATCTATGCAAAGTCTGATCTCGCCAGTTTTCTTCCTGGTAGGAACTAAGTTAGAAACCCATTTGGAAAACCTCAAGGGGACTATTATCCTTTCATCATACATCTTTTTGATTTCTTTCTCTATCAAGGGAAGTAAATTGGGATTAATTCTCCTAAGTTTCTGTCTAAATGGTTAGTGTTCTTCTTTTATGGGAATGCGATGTTGTATGATACTCGTGTCGTAAGATTTTAAGTCCTCGTAACCCTAGGAAAAAACATCTACGTATTCCTTAAAAAGTTCAATGTATTTGTGTTTTTGCTCAAAGGGTAGAGATTTAGAAAATTTTATCATCTTGGGTTTTTCTTCTGTTCCTATATTGCATTCTTCGACTTCCTTACCACTAGCTTCAATTTTCGTTATTTTGGCTACGTCGTTAAAATCGAATAAGCCTTCTAGCGGAACTAGACCTCTAGGTAACACATTACTTTTCAATGGTAGAATACCAGAATCTTTCTCATTTTCATTTAATTCATCTTCATCTACTTTACTTTCATTGATCTTTTTGAAATCTATGTTATTTACACTAATACTTTCAGAAACAAATTTATTTACAATCTCATCATCATTTTCTAAATCTATGTTTGTACATTCGAAACTGTTCTTACATTGGAGGAAATCTTCAATTTGATCATCATTTCCAAATACCTGCCAGTATCTGATGTTGTCAAGAATGGTTGGTTTTCACTTCACCTCCACTGTGTACTTGTGAGTGGGATGAAAAGGAATTTTAGAGGCAGCTACCGATATGGCCAGCCTCTCTACCAGTATGTTTTGTCCTCTAAGCATTACCTGCAAGTCGATTTCAGTAAAGCATTGAAGAGAATCCAAAACAACATTGCTATAAGCCCTAAGTCTGGGGTGTTTAGCTGCATACTCACCTTTGATTTTCTTGATAATCAATTCAGAAACACCCCTTACCATGATCTGTTTGGCACCAACTTTATTTAGTAGTTTCAGGCCGAGCATCAGAGCCTCGTACTCAACTACATTATTGGTGCATTGAAAATTTATTTTATACGAGTGACTCTCAGAATACCTTGATCTATGATTATGCAACCAAACTCTAGCTCCAACTCCTTCTTTACTCACAACACCATCAAAATCCATGCTCCAAAAATCTGCTGGCAGTTCTTCGCTTTCTACCATTTCCACCCTTCTTGCCTCCAAGATTGTTTTAATTTCTTTCAAATCATGTGTATCATCTTCCAGCTGAGAAATTTGTTCTTCCACATCACCATCATTGTATAGAATGAAAGAGTCTATATCAAAGTGTGCAGATTATAATGGATAGTTATGCAGCTTTTCCTGACTACTGACCATATATTTCATCAAGGTCTCTCGATACAGTCTTCTTTGTTGTCCGAATACCGGGATGGTGGCATAGGACATATCTAGCTACAGGGTTCCTTTCAACTTAGCTCCCCATGATCTTGACAGTAACATACTGTATTTTGGGGGAATATTTGAAACTACTATATCCATTACCATACTCTTTGTTGGGATTTGGACTAATGTAATGCATAAGTCTTTGATCGAGCCTATGCATTTAACCTTGCTGGAATCAAAAGAATGAAAATATTTCTAGGGTCTGGTGACCTCGAGCCCCAACTTTTCCCTAAAAGATTTGGGCATCAGGTTGTGAGAGGCACCTGAATCTAGCATAGCGTTGTGTAATATTAGATCATGGATGTTTAGGCTGATGTAAAAAGGGGCCACGACACCATTATCAGTTTGACCATCAACTTCAGGACCAAACAGGAGCTCTGGTCGGTCATCAAGAAGATTTACTTTGTCTGAGTGATTTTCAAATCCAACATTCAAAGCCTTAGTACCTATCTCAGGTTCGATGCTCAAAAATTTAATCACCTGTGACCTGTAAGCATTCTTATTCATTAGCTCAGAGAGGGGAATGGGAATTTTTAATTTAGCAAGTTCCCCTTGAAGGTTGAATGCAGTGGAAGGTTTGCTTAAGATATGTACTTCTAATTTATCTGTCGGAATTCTGTGTCCGGGTGCACTTGGTTGACTAATTTATGAAACTTTAGTCTGATTTGCTCTCTTTAGTATTTCTAGAGTTTTTTGTGTGTGAGGTCCAGCCTTGTTTCTCTCAAGGACTTTCTTGGGAAGGTTTTTCGAGGTTTTCTTGGTTTTAGCAGCCTTCTTCAGAGAGTTTTCATTTGTATTCTTGCTCCTCAGGTTATACTTCCTATGAACCTCCATTATAGCATTCTCAAAGGCTTGTTTTTCTGATTCCTCAGCTTCTTCATTTACCTTCGTTTGTGAAAGGAGGAACATCTCGTGCTCTTTTTGGGTGAGGAAAATGGATTCATGATCGTGATCGTGATCACCCATTAGGTTTATATGAGTGTCATCAAACTCCTCTATTAACTCCTCCCCATCATCGACGTAATTCTCCTGGAGGAGGGGTCTGATCTGCTGATCAGGCCCCCTCTACTCTCTTTGATCTCTAGGATCTCTCTGCCTGATCTGGGGTGGATTTTTTCTGAAGTTTGGGTTTCGAATTTGAGGAGCGGATTGATTCTCCCTAGGTGGATTTCTTTTAGTTACAGTGAGTCTCTCCATCATTTTATCCATATCTATGGCTAGAGAATCTAGTTTGGCGTCTGATGAGGAAGTAGAAGGCTCTTCTTTAATAGTGACTCGCCTTTCTGTTTTCTGCCTAGCCCTTCTGGCCAAAAGATTTACTTCTACACTGACGACACTTTTCTTCATGTCTTCTGGAGTTGTGGCATTTCTCTCTCTTATTTGATAAGACATATCTACGTCAAATCCATCGGGGAACTTTATTAATGATAAACCTTGTGGTGGTTTGATATCAGTTGGAATTGCATTGTACAGAGTGTTGAAACGAGTGCAATAATCTTGCACTGTCTCTCCTTGGTTATGTTTGATGTTCTCATATTCTGACAGGATCTGGAGAGGATTTTTCTTCACCTCCCACCTGTCAAGGAAATCTCAATGAAAAATAACAATGTCATTCAGGTAAGGCCTTGAACCACTTTTTTACCTCTCCAGTCAGACTCTGCGCAAATAGTTTGATCAGCACATCAACTTCATCCACTTCTTGTAAATCAAAATACTTGTTCATTTTGTTAACATGTTGTTGTGCATTAAGGGGACCAGTACTATCAAACTGAGGGAGTCTAGTTTGATAATATTAAGGCATGTCATGTAAAGGGGAAACCAACACCAATGGGGGATATCTCCCTATCATGATTGGTGGAGGAGGTTGAACAACAACCTATGTGACAGGGGAGGTAGTGACTAAATCTGTAGAAGATGAAGGTCTGGGAGAAAAGGAGTGACCTAGTTTAGATTTAACAGAAATTGCAGCAACCGTCTTAGGGAGTTCAACTGACAGTTGAAGGTGGAGTTTGTCTAAGGCTTGACCAAGATTCTCAACTAGGTCTTCAAGCTTATCAGATTCGGGGCAAAAATGTTGATCAACTTTAGCTCTGGGAGAGAGTATTTCAGGGGAACTCGGCTGAAAAGCGGTTTCATCTAAAATTGTTTCACTGACAAAACTATCAAATTTTGTCCTAAAAAGGCTTTGTTGAAAATATATATCAAACTCGAGATCTTGAAAAGAAACTAACTTCTCTGGGAGAGAAAGGGACCTTGGAAGTGGATTGTGACTCCCAGAAACCTCTGTAGTTTTTTTCTTCCTGAATAATTTTTCGGGATTGTCTATTACTACTACAGGCTATGGGTCTGGATGAGATCTGGTAAAAACTCTTTTGGGAGCCACAATTCTAATTTTTTATTTCATTTTTATTTATAAGAGAATCTTAAACTAATTATATACAAACTTTAACAACCTCTGAACATTATCTCTTTATACGTTTGGATTTTATGACTTGTTTGGAAATAAGGTTTTCTTTGTCTAGGGGAAAGAAACCGTAGGATTGACATATTGTTCAGTCCCCCAGTATGGTCGCCATTTATGTTATCACTCTATAAATTACCAGATGTTGTTTTCAAGTAGAAGAAAGTTACTAGAGGTAACCTTATCCAACCACTTTGAAACTGGGAGCTTTCCCTACCAGTTTCAGAGAGGGATCTCTCTGTAAGATTTAACTTTGTTTTAAACTTCAGATATTAGGATAGTTAAATAGTTCAGGACCGAATGTTCTTTTTTTTTCTAAGATGGCTGAAAGGTTTTACTCATCCATTGGGCTATGGGGTTTGTTTTATAAAGGCAAAGATCGAAGAACAGATATAAAGATTCTTTTCACAGAGAAGGATAATGCAACTATTGGATTCTTTAGCAATAAAATGATGGTTAGTAAAAAAAGGAGAGATGATTAATTATAACCAAGAAGCATTCAAGAATTTCTTGACTAAAACATAAGAAGAAAACACTTAGATCTTTTAAAAGCTATCAACAGAGTACGCAAAGGTAAATTCTATAACTTTAACTCCTTTTAAATGATCAGACTAGAAAAACAAGATGCTAACTAGAAAAGATACACATTCAACTAAGAATAGAAAACTTCACCAATAGATGACACACAAGAATCCTATGAAACATCTCTTTATATTACTGAAAGATTTTCTTGATAAAAATTACAGTGCTTACAGCTTGCTAGGGCGTAAAAATAAACCCTCAATACCTCTAAGTTTGAATTATTTATAATCAAAATTACAAACGACCCTATCATCAATTATCAGGACATGACAGACTCTTAATCTATCTAACTAGCTAACAAGATACAAAAATTTAGGAACTATCGATGATGTGTCGAATTCTTCACACTGAATCTGGGGAAGGCCATTGGTGAGTCACCCACATGACTTTGACTGATCTGTTTGTTGACTCATCTTGCACGCCTCATTTCCTACTCAATCAAATTGCATAGCTCTTCCCATCTTAGCTGACTGGGAATGGTGACTTTGAGTAGTCTATGGTATATTTCATCCACTTCTGTGTACTTGGAAAAAGTTGGTTTGATGACGAAAATATATTCGATCTCATGTTGTATGCTGATGTCTGGCTGCAAAGTCTCCAAGAATGCTTTGCCTGTTATACTGCCTTGTATCCCCGAGAACTTGGAACTATCCTTGACCATTGTAGCCATATTATGCATGTAGTCTGGAAGGGTCATCGGCTTGTCATTCAGAACCATTAAACCAAGAAGACCTTTTTTCTGCAAAGCCTCGATCTTGTTGAAAAACCTTTCAACTCCAATGTCCATGTTCTGGACTTTTTCTTCCAATTGCAACATCAATCCTCTTTTGGTCAGAACCCTCTTGACTCCGAGGATGGTTTATGTCTTGTCTTCGATCTTCAAGTCTTCCAGTTCTTCTCTAGTCTTTGAGTTCAGGAATTTAATTATTTCATTGGATTTAGTGGGCATTTCTCCCACCTCTCCTTTTATTTTGTCAATAAACTGCTTACTTCTTATCACTAGTTCATTTTGCTCAAAACATGATCTATACCATAGGCTAGATTTCATTTATGGATTTGGAGATATCCATCCAAATATTCTCCTTTGCTTCGGAAAGGGTCTTGCCTACTACTATTTGCTTTTGCATCTGCTACAATTCATGTTTTAGCTTTTCTGATGTTTATTTCTCCATGTTGTAGCTAGTCTGGTAAGAAGACTTGAGTTCCTGAAGGCTCTCAACTTCCTTTTTCATCCTTTTGATTTGTGTTTCTTGTAATTTCATCTCTTCCATGGACTTTGCCAGCGCCATAGTTTTTTCTAGAGCTATCAATAGGGTGGTTGATGGGATTTATGTTGTGGTGCTCATTGCTACAGTTGTTGTGCTAACTCCTATGAGGTGAACTGCACTCAGTGGAATGACTTCCATGGGTGTTGTTTGTTCCTTCTCCTTTACCAACCTTTCCATCTCTTATTCCATCTACCTTAACTGTGCATTCTTCTCCATGATCAACTTGAGAATATCATACTTCTCACCTCATATCTTAGTGATCTCCTTAGCTTGTGCATCTTTTGTGGGTGGCAATTTTAGTTGTTTTCTCAAAGATGTTATATTTGTTTTCTCAAAGATGCTATATCAGCGTTCTTTTTCTTTAATAATTCCTTTGTTCCTTTCACATTCGAGGGATCATACCCGATCTTGACTACCAATTCCTCTAAGGATTTTTCCCTATTATCCTTTGAAAAAGAGGATATATTTTCCAGTTTCAACTGGGTCTGAACATTGTTTAGAGCTACCTATAATTTTGCAGTTGTAGAGTAAGCATGGACCAAAGTGGAAAAAACCATTTCTCCAGTCTGTCTATGCAGAGCCATCTGATCAGTTGGATGAACTTGATTGGTATCAAACAGAAGGGTTGACCTTTTGTAGTCAGTGATTTATTTGGGTTTAGGTACCTGTGCCTACAGAAATGCCAGATGCATTCTTCCTTTTTCTGTGTCGAAAAATGATAACAATATGTGTTGTGTTGTGGATGTTTTCTTCCAGAACTAAGCATAGGTACTATTGGTCAGTGTCTAGGTTTTCTTCTTAATCAGATCATATTTTTCAAAAATGTTCATATTTGCAGATCTCTGTGGAATTTGGGTGGCCACAGTTATATCATTCTGCTTCTTTGAAGAAGAAGTAGACATTGTCTGACAACTGATTGAAGGAATTGGTGTACCTTCTCCCTTAGCCCCTTTGGAAGAATCAATATCTTCCTCACCAGACTTGGGAATAGTATGAATGGTCTTAGGATTTTTACTATGTAAATGAAAATCCTCCCTTGATACTTCAAAGACCGAAAGAGGTATATTTCCTTGGTATTTTCTCCTTTGGCACTGGTGGAGTGGTAGTCTGTGAAGTTGGGATTAAGGAAGACTGTTGTTCAATGTCTTCCAAGGTGTTCTCTTCCCACTGTGTCTGATTTACATAATTCTCAATTTTTGGTTTGAGAGTGTGAGCATACTGTGCACTTTTGTTTTTAGCTCTCATTTCTACGATGATTCCACTTGGATCATATTGCCAAATGAAACTTGTGTTGAATTTCATTTCCTCTAATATATTTTTTGCCTCTTCTCCAACAGCTCGACTATTGCAGATAAAAGGTCCTATCTTCCCCTTAATCCTCAGCTGCTCTTTTTTCTTCAGAGATACAAAGTGAATATCATCTGAATTTATCATCTGGTGAATATACTCTAGTGCAAATATCCGCATGGGCAAATATTTTGGTAATTTGTATGGAGCTAACTCACATCCATACACTCTGATCTCTATGTGGTCTTGATATAGGAACCAGTCTCCCATCTTTGTCAGGTATGAGAGGTGTAAGATTCTCTGGATCTCTTCATTTATTCTTGGCTCTGGTCTCCCACTGAGCATGCTCACCACCGGATGATAAAACATCTCGATAATTTTTTTAAAACTAAACTCCGTGGAGTTTCTTCTGAGAAGTGAAGTCCATAGGGTTACTTCCTGCGGTTTTTTGTCTTGGTCCATTTTATGCATAAGGAAGGATAATTTGTCTTCTTGATAAAACATGAACATGTAGGCCAGTATCGAGGAATACTGGAACATGCCCTCTGTGGCGAATTTAGAAAGTTGATCGTGGATGTTCTCTGCCAGGAAAGTGTTATAGTCAAACTAGATGGTGGCCTTTTCCTCGGCGGAGAAAATAGATAGGAACCCCAATATAGTTTCATCTACCCATTCATCTGAAAAATAGCCAAGTAGACAACAAAGTGATGAAATCACTTTGTTTCCCTTTTCTGAGAACAAGGAGGAATGATATGGGGGATTTTTCTTAGGGAGTTGAGCATCCTATGGGAGAAAAGCTCAAAGATATGGGCTCTTTGAGGAAAATATAGGTTCTGTTATAACTCTGTTAGGATTTCAAGGTTGAAAGGGGAGGCAGATTCAACTCTAGATATATGCATCATCTGATCAATGGCCTCTAGTGTGATAAAGAAAAGAGTTTCTCTGGATGAAGAAACTATGGCTCTCTGGTCGGGGAGGTAATGAGCTTGACACTTGATGGAAAATTCGGGGAAATGATGGACCTGGGGAAGGAGATACAAGGGAAAATTTGACTCCCAGAGCCCAATCTCATCGCTTTGATCTAGGAATGTGTCTTTAAACCACGACTGGAATTTTGCAAAATCGAATTCACACCTGGTCTCTGAGATCAGATAATCTTTGTCTACTAATGGATTCCGGTCAAGATCGACGGGAGAGGGGAGGAATGGATTCTCCTTGACCTCTGATTTTTTAGACTTTGGCACCATCACTTCCAACGGTACCTACAACTGAAACAAAAATGTTAGTGGATAATTTCTATGGCAGGGTAGATGGATGCATCACTAAGGGGGGGAGGGATTGTCTGGTGCACGGAGAGAGTGAAAAGTGTGCAAATGGCGGGACAGGGGTTACTTTTGAGTGAACGGGTATCCATTGGGTGCAGGGGATAGGTCAATAGGCTAACGTATATGTAGCCTGTAATAAATTACCAATTGATCCTTAGGAATGTGAGGAGGCACTAGAAGGATGTATGACATGTGTACCCAGATCATGTGGAGGATGATGATTGGGGGGATAAAAGAGGGACACATGACTTGTAACGGGTGGATGGATAATATAGGTGGATATGGATATTGAGATGTGACATCATGAGGTGGTGTTGGTATGTCAGAAGGGAAGAGGTGTGACACAATATATTAGTGACACGTTGGGATGGGGCATGTTGGGAACAAATGCCTCATTCGTAACCCAGCGTTAAGGAAAGAAGGTCGAGGGGTCGGAATATCTATAGACCATCCATCTATGTGTTTTTGTGATGACCGTAGATCTATGTGCACTTGCTAATCATGTGATGACCGTAGATCTATGTGCACTTGCTAATCACAATTCCAGACACCCCCCCCCACTGTTAAAGGTAGAACGGTCGGGGGGGTCTGAAATCTCATCTTAGCCGTAAATCTATGCGCTAACAACTCGGTCGTGGATCTTTGCGCAAACTTTAATCTTCGGGTGCAATTTAATATATGCATTAGAACTTAGGCTTAGTGCTTTTTGTGAGTTTTGTGCACTGCTTCCCTTTCTTTTGTCACCATGGGGTTAGGAAAGCACCTAAAACATCAGAATCATACATTTTCTTTGAACACCATTCAAACTTTATTCAAAGAAAAGTTGGTCAGCCTATGTCCTATCCTACTTAGCTACACCTTTATCCCATATTAAACTGTTGGACTAAGAGATTACTCTACCCTAGGGTTATTTGACCAAGATTAGACAATTTGATCAAATTTATTCACTAGCTAACCTATCTACTTGGCTAAGATTAAATAGTTTAGCCAAGCTTATTCACTAATCCTATCAACATCAATTCAAAAGGACCTGACCATGTTTAAACATTATGGATCAATTCATTGTTATTGCATGGGGATTTTTTCATTTTTTCTTCTATTCCCTCTTTATTCTTTTTCTTTCTTTTCTTTCTTTTCTTTTTCTTTCTTTTCTTTTATTTTTCTTTTGAAAATAATTTGCATGAATGAAATATTATTTGCAAGATAACAAACATCAATAGTGAAATTTTTCCAGTCACCATATGATCCTATAAATTATAGGGTTATAATAGAAGTCATCCAATTTTCTCTTTTCTCACCCAGCTCTTTTTGTACTAACAAGTTTCTCACAGCAGGGTAAGGAACAATAACCTTGGTTCTAGATTTCAAAAGGTAAGACCAGAAGTTTTTCAGTTCTTTGAAAACAACATATGCATGTTGATCTATTGTTGGATAATTAATCTCTACTCCTTTAAAATATGAGCTCATAAAGGAAATGGGTATTTCATTTCTTTCAGTGTGTTTTTGCTTAAGTACAACAACATAAAATAGGTCATAAGAAAAGGTGTAAAGAGTGAAATTTTGAGAAAAATTAGGACTCATCAATGAAGGGGATTCTATTATTGTTTTTCTAATTGAGTTGAAAGCCTGACTCTCTTGTGGTCCCCAACGATACAAAACATCCTTTTTAATTAAATTATGTAATGGTATTACCATTTCTAAGAAACTTGGGACAAACCTTCTGACGAATTTAATCTTGCCCAAAAAGGACTGCATGGATTTTTTGGAAGAAGAAGGGGGGAGTTTAGAAATAGCTTTGGTTCTTTCAAGGTCAATAATCATTTTGTCCTTAGATACTATAAACCCAAGAAATTTTCCTTTATCTACTACAAAGACCGATTTCTTAGGGTTGAGGGATATGTCGAACTTGCAAAATCGTTCTAGGACAGCCCTGAGGTGAGACAACTGATCTTTCTTGTTTTTAGAGAAGATGGTGACATCATCAAGGTAGACAATGATTAACTGGTTAATGAAGCCATGGAAAGAAATATCCATTTCTCTCTGGAAAGTGGCACCAGTGTTTATCAGTCCAAAAGGCATTTTCCTGTAGGCATAAGTGCCCCATGGGGTGCGAAAGGTGGTTTTAAGCTGATATGAGGAGGACATGAGGACCTGGTTGTATCCTGAAAAACCATCTAGTAGAGATAGTCTTTCGGAACCAGACACTTGTTGTAGGATTTGTTCCATTGGAGGAACATGGTAGTTTTTTTTATCAGATGCTCTGTTTAAGTTCCAAAAATACACATAGAGTCGAATTTCACCACTTTTCTTCCTTACAATGACTAAATTAGACACCCATTGTGTGTGCCTAACCAGGAAAATTATATTTGCAGTTAGTAATTTGTTTAGTTATTTTTTAACAGTGGGTTCCAATTTAGGATGCATCTTCCTCAATTTCTGTTGAAAAGGTTGAGTTTGGGGTTTCATGGGGATAACATGTTGTATGATTTTAGGGTCAAATGTTTTCAAGTCATCATACGTCCAAGAAAAAATGTCTTATATTATTTAAATATATTTATAAAGACATATATTTCTTTCTCAGAACATCCCTTTCACAAATTAATATTTTGAGTATTATCCTTTGTTCCTAAATTAACCATTTAATAAATCAAAGAAGAACTGTTAGTTTTACAATTTATTGTCCCTCTCAATTTATCATGCAAGTCATAAAATTTCTCTAGTCGTACAACAGATATGGGGATAGATTTTACCAGATCGGATGTCGATTTAGGAGATCTAGGATCTAATATTACCGTGAAGTTTAGGAGGTTCTCATCGTGAGTACCTTCATCAATGACCGCACCTTGGAAAGTATCTTCCATATGTAGGAAATTGATAATCTGTTGGTCATCGTCGAATACTCTCCAAATTGTAATGTTATTCAGGATCGACGGTCTGGACAACAATTCAATTGAAAATGCATTAGGGGAAAGACCTTCAACGGGCAATCGTTTAGAAGCAACATTGGCCAATAAATCAGCTTCTGAATTACTCAACCTAGGAATGGAATTTATGTTGAATGCTAAAAATTTATGCATTAAACTCCATACCTCTATCTAGTAGCTTTTCAGATGTGGTGATAAGCAATGTATGGCATTTCTTACATTCCTAACCATGATTTTTGAATCACCAAATACTATCAAATTCTGTAGTTCCATATCCACAACCTTTCTGAGTCCTTGTATAAGTGCTTCGTATTCGACCATGTTATTGGTACATTCAAACTCTAACCGGTAAGAAATGAAATTCTTATTACCTATGGGATTGATGAGTACACAACCAACACCTGCTCCTTCTTTGGATTTGGATCCGTCAAAGTATAAGGACCATATCTAAGCTTCATCGGAAGTACTCAGAATACTTGGCAGAGATGATGTTTGAGTATATGTTACAACTTCATATTGTTGTGCAAGATCAGTGATGGGAGAGACTTTGGTCATGAAATTACCAAAGAAGATATTCATTCCCTGTGTTTCAAATGAATTAGCATATGTAATGAAAGGTTCATTTGTGTCATTCAGATCGGTTACGTTATGCTTAAGATATTGTTCTTTGTTTATCCTGATTTTGTTGGGTTGTCCATTTTCAGGCAGCCACAAGTGAGACCAATCTGTGGCAAAGTAACCATGCAACTACTCTGACCAATCTCTACCTAAAAAAAAACCATAAACTTTAGGGATATCCACAATGATAATATCAATTATCTGATGAACCTTAGGATTGGATGATAATCTAATCAACACATTCTTAAGCTCACCAATAAATTTAACGTTAGTTCGATCTAGCTAAATTATTTTAAGATCAGAAGGTTTAACTTCGGCATTAATTTTTTGGAAA
The DNA here is from genome assembly GCA_010110895.2 of Picea sitchensis. NCBI lineage: Eukaryota > Viridiplantae > Streptophyta > Pinopsida > Pinales > Pinaceae > Picea > Picea sitchensis. Next base: position 69,118 of record SNQJ01S0041204.1, read on the forward strand.
ACAAATAGAGGCATCGTGTTTGATGATGCACCCAAATCGACTATGCAATTATGTACATTCCTATTAAAAATTTCAAAGGTTAACAAAAAAGGAGGGACATTGTTTCGAGTATTAACAGTAGAATTCTGCTAGTTTTTAGTCGTTGTCCCTAAAACAATTTTATCTACATTTGCTACATTTTTTTCTACTAAGTCCCTTTTATTTGGAAATTGAGATGTCGTTTTAGTTGGGAAATTTTTAGTTGCATTTGAATCAATTTCCGCTGATTTTTTTCTTCTAGGATCGTTCTTTTTGTTGTTTTCAGCGATACTTTGAAGCATTTTTTGCAAAATAAGGGGAAATTTCAGCAGCTCAAAAACAAAAATATTATCCCTCAATTTTTGTAGATCTTCAATTAAATCGTATTCTAAAACTGGGGTTTCCAAGCCTTGTTTAATTTCAGTATGTTTTGAATTTTTCAGAAACATATTTGTATTCACCTCAGAAGGGGGTTTGTTTTGCGTTTTGCTTCTTGTTTTGTACGGGTGGATAGTTTCGAAGTTTTCTTGGAAAATACTATCCAAGAAGTGACCAAAAACAAGAGGAGATGAATCCTCTTCTTCTAGTACCTCCTCTTCAACTGTATCATCGGGATTTTCCTGAGGAACAAAAGAAGAATTATCATGTGCTTCTAAGATGGTTTTCAAAGCATATTGTAAACTTTCGAAGTTTAGACCTTCTATGGTCGGGTTTGTCCGGTTAGGAGGAAAAGGTTTTCTGAAAGGAGGTTTAAAACTTTCTTTTCTTGTGGATTTCTCCTTGACTGATCTCTTCAAGTCAACGAACTGATTGAATAATTTTTGGAAAGATTCCTGCAAGATTTCTAGGTCTAAATTTTCTTGTTGATTCTTAAGTTGAGGTGGCCTAGTGAGAATTACTATTTTCTTCTTAGAAGATGAGGTTGTTTCAGCTTCACTACTAATATTGTCTTTTAAGCTTAATATATCCTTTTCAATTTGGCTTGCCTACTCAAAGGCTTCTAACAACATGTTATTTTTAGACCTTTTGACCCATATGGCTATGCTATTGTGTAAGGCTTTAGCATAATATGCAACAATTAGACTTTCTATAGGCATGGAATCTCCAGGGATTTTGTTCTTTAACATAAAAAATCTTTGGTTAAATTCTTTCACTTTTTCTTTAGGAATCATTTTTAAGATGGAGAGTTCCATAACCAGGACTTCCGGAGATTTATAATCTCCAAAGTTTTCCAAGAAACCAGTTTCAAACTTATCCTAAGAGACGATGGTCTGGGGATGCTGAGAAAAATACCATGTGGAGGCATTTCCCTCAAAAGTATAAGGGAATAATCTGCATACTACATCATCATGTTCAACACTTCGAAGTCTAATGGGAAACACAAATTTTTTGATGTGATCCTCAGCGGATTGCTTTGAATCTCGGTCAAATTTGGACAGCCATTTCTCTAAATGTTTCGGTAATGGGTGTTGGGGCCCAGGTATAGCCACGACATCCTAGTCAAGCCACGGTCTGGCAGGATTGTTTTTGTTTTCCATGGGAGTTGGTGCTATCAAAGGCTAAGATGGTTCTGATGAAGAAGTGCCTTCATCTAAAGATTCTCCTCCTAAAGAAGATGGAGACAAACCAAGTGGGGAAGGTGGGATACGAGACCCTAAAGAGTTTTCAGGTAGACCAATGCCTTGAATTTGTTGTTGGATATCTATGAAATCAAGAGGTTGATTAAGCAGCCTACCAGGTTTTCTGATACAAGCTAAGGCACTATGAGTTCTGATAAGTGACTGACAAACAATTTCTTGGATGTCGACCCCTTCAGGAACTGGTGTGATCGGTTCAACAAGAATCTCAGGCTTATTGATTGAGGTAGTTGTTGTTTCAAGTGTAATTTTGTTGTCTAAGAGACTATGCGTTACGATAGGAGAGAGAGTGTGTGGGGGAGGATTCTTGCGAACTCCATGTGCCATCAATTAATTTCATTCCCTCCTTCTAGCGCCATTTTTTGACGGGCGTAAATGACACACCGTTAACTTGAAGGTCAAATATGGATCGGGGTTGTCTAAATAACCCAAGTTGTTTGGAGTGAAATGACCTGATGGGTTTAATGGCTCTGTTAGCTGACTAAAATCCTAGGAAAACAAAAGAAAGAAAACTAATCTAAAAGAAACTATGATACTATGTACATGAGTTTAATTATTTACAAGTTTAAAATAGAAACATGAGCATGTGATTATGAACAGGGTATTTACAATTTGCAAGTTTTGGTGAATGTCTTGCGAAATCAATGTTTTGCAATTTTTTATGAAGTAGATAAAGAAAGCACATACATTTTATATTTTATGTTTAATAATTTAAAATATAAGAATTTACACATGCTAATAAGACATAATTTGAAACAAGAACGGGATAACAGTCAAAGACAATTTAAATTGTTCCTATTTCATTAATAAACAAACTAATAATAGACATAGAATGCGAGTAAAACTAACCAGATATTGATCAACTATTGAGTTTATGTCTCTGCACGACTCAAACTCCCAGCTATCTTGCATGTGAGGGAAAACCTGTAGCAGGATTGTGCTAACATTACCAGAGTAAACTCAAAGGTATTTTTTGGAGCAAAGATATAGGAATAGAGTAATAAACATGTAGATCATGTGATCTTGTAATGATGAACACTTATAGTAAGAGAAATTTAATATAAAGTATTCATGTAATACATCACTTAACATTAAGCATAAATCAATGATATTTAAATGAAATAATGATCACATATGTAATATATGAAAAGCAAATTACAGACATAATTTAAAGTATTGAATAAAATGAAATATCATATGCTGGTAAGACTAAAGTTGTATAACATATTAACATTCCATAACATAAAAGGGAAAAACATAATGGGAAAGCTCCACGCTGGTCTAAATCCAAGGAGTGAAAAGATTATCCATATAGTCTTGAAAGTTACATGTCCATAATGTGTCCAAATCAAATATGTCCCTACTACTAAGAGTAAATAGTATTTAAACTAGTTCAGGATTCAAAATCTCATATCACACAAGATAGAGTTGAATCCACAAAAATTGGATAATATTACAAAAATAGAAAAAATAGTAACCACTCATGGATGATTTGGTTTTCTCTAAATAAGTCGAAGCTTTATAAACATAAAAAGGGAGAAACTACTAAACATTTGAGTGCATAATTCAAAGTGTTTGTTCCATGGAATTGACAGCATAATCTTCCATTTCTTGTGAATACCAAAACTGATTTGACATATTGGAAAAACAATTACTAATTACTAATTATTATTCAAAAGAGACTACCTACATAATCATAGATTCTATAGCTAGTCTTATTTTTAGCAAATAAAATCAAACATTAAATTTACTTTTTCATTTTTCATAACAGAATTGAATGAAATCAACACAAAATTGTTTTACCATTAAAAATTAGCCAAAGAGGGATCTGACAGTTCAAAATTTATAATTTCTTTGAAACTGGTTGTGTTATTAATGATTATGTTCCCAGCCCTCTTGAATCATTTATTCTCCCTCTCTGTGTAAGCCTTCAGGTCGAGGTTCTCTTGTTTCAACAATGCATTCTGGGTAGCCAAGATTTTAATTCGGGCCTGTAAGAGTGGAACATCTGTATAGTAACGCTCTATCCAGTCAAGCAAACTATCATAGTGTACCGGGGAAATGGAAAATCGACGTGGAACACAGTCGACAAGGGGTTCTTCATTCTTACCTGTTGTTCTAGGTCGTGCCCGATACCTAGAAATCCTTCTTTACCCTTAATACATAGAGGAAAATTGATCATGAAGTCATACTGTTTAACATGGGTAATAACCTCTCTCATAGAAAACTGATTTTTTGGGTCTTCACGAGCCAAGAAATCCTATATCTCACGATCTGAGCACCGATCATCGATTTCGATCGGATTGATCGAGCTGAGATGATTTTCCTTTCAATTTCTTAGTTTTCTAGAAACAAAACGACCAACATTCTTATTCCTGAAACTTAAATCCATGCTATGTTGTTTGTTTCCTTTACAGAGATTCTTGGAAACAGATTTAGCATTAACGTTTAAACTAGAATCATTCACAGACATATGAGGATCCTTTTCCTTTAATTCGACAATCACTTGTTTCAGAGATGTCCTAGGTGAAAACCTACATGGTAATCCTTTATCTAGAGGGGTTTCATCAATAAATTATGGTCCATCAATTGAATTAACAAACTATCTTTCAACCACTGGCTTGTTCGAGTTAGGATTTGTACTTAAAAGAGTTTTGGATGTAGTGTCGGCCTGGGTGAATCCATTCCTTATCAGAAATGTTTCCCAATTGTCACCTATCTTTGACAGGTGATAAACCAACAAGAGTTTAACGAGTCTGTGGTGAAACAAACTCGAATTGATACCCTGTCATTTGTAGCGCTTGTACATTTTGTAAAGACTCATCAATAGGTAAAAGGGCATATCCAACTCAAACCCTATGAAATTCATAAGAAAACGGATATGGTATAGAAAAACCAACCCATATCAACCTTCACATGTAACAAATTGCTTCAGAATTAAAAGTAGACTATGTCATATAGGTTTTAATAGAGCAATATGAATACCTTTTATACAAGAAGTGGTTTTACGGGAGGTCATAAATAAACTCCACAGGACCTCTTCTATTTTGGCATTTTTAAACCACCTCTCACCCTTTTGATTGGAGCCTTATCACTTTTCTCATGGAATCCTCTGTCAATTCCAATTGTATGTCTCCAATCTTAGCTCTGAAGTCATCAAAGGTTTGTGCAAAAGCTTTGGAAACCTCGAGATTATAGCCCTTGAACTTCTTGAGGAATACATCCCACCCACAAGCCTTATATCATCAATAGCATGGTCATGGGATAGTAAATCTTGGCACCTTTTTGGCTCAATACAAACTACGGGTTCCATTACCACTGTGACAAGGATGTAACAGAAAACACTCAAGATAGTTTTAGGTTCCCAATGGACGAGCAACAGAAACAGGTTTGAGCGGAAAGTGAAGGCATGAAAATAGCACAATCTCGAGGATATCATAACTCAGATAGGATATTTAGGGAGAACGAAAACTAGAAGGTTCATAAAATTCCAAACCATCTCTCGCGATGAGTGCCAAAACCTACAGAGTACAAAACCCTATGCGCATAATGAATAGATGCATTAACGTTTTGGGTCAGCAAGGTAAGGAGAAAATGCAAGTGCATCATGTGTGTACTCATTTGCATGAATGTTGATATGACACTTAAACTCATGAGAAGAATATCAACAGTTAACCAAGGTTCTTCATACATCAAAAAAATTCAACAATAAACTGTATATCCTTTGAATTCATAATAACCATAATAAACCAAACATTTCGATAGTGGATTAATCAACCATTTCATAAGATTTTAATTTTAATGATATATGGGTGACTTTTAAAACGATATTTCTAAGGTAAAAAGATTATGAAACCATGATAAATTTTATGTTTAAATTAATGCTTACAGTCATGAATTAAAAATAAAACAAACGAAAATGCAAACAAAAAGAAAAACTCAACAAGATAAACTTTAATCCAATCATCGCTTCGAAACTCGGAAACATAAACATTCACAAATGGGAGGTGATGGCAGCTACAGAAAAGTGTAATCTCTTTGGATCGTGATACACATCGAAAATCATGTATGGCTACCAACAAGTTGCTAAACATATTCCATTCACAAACGTAATTATAAATTTATACACATAAGAAACATAATATATATATATATATATATATATATATATTAAAATCCAGTTATTTTCTCCATATGCAATTTTTATTCAATAACATTCTATCTCAGTGATAAAATAGATAACAAAAGAATAATGTAGGTATATGGAGGTAATTCAAATCCATCATTCTAGTTATGACCGATTTCTTCTTTTTATTTTAAAATAATACAATTATCCATAGGAACATATATATCAATTCTACCATCGATCGGTGTAGAATATTTTATAAGGTACAATTATTTACATGAAGACTTATCAAATTCAACCTTCGATCTATGCAAAAAATTCTAAAATTACGGGGAGTCACATAAATAATTTATTGATATCATATTTTTTTACATACAAATTTTCTCTTAAACAATACTAATAGATACAATATAATAATTCCATTGAAACTCACGGTCGATGCATATTCAGTGAACTAATCAAATATTCTAATAATAATGTAACTATAACAATCTAGTATTGTAACCCGAAGAGTAAGATAGATGGGGTAATATTCAATATGGATCTTGGGCAACGTTCTTCCTTTCGTTTTCCAATCCAAGGACATCACCGATACCTCCCAGCCAACGCTAGGGATACTCTTATTACCCTTAGCCCGCCGAGCCGCAAAGGGGTAACACACAGAAAATCATATCCAAACTAGTTCAATCTTTCCCTCGCAAGGAGAGGCCCCCACCTCTTTGAAAATCTTGCACCCCAACTCACACAAGTAGACTTTGTGAATAAAAACTTTAACAACATTTCATTCATCTAGCAATAAGGTAGTTTCCCTCCTCCTCAACATTCTTTTTATAATAAATTTCACCATGACACTTGTCATCTCATGCACAATTAGATGATTTTTAAATAATTTAATTAGAGATTATTCACCCCAACACATGTCATACTTTCCCCAAGTTGCACATGTTTAATCCCTTTTTAATTTAAATAATTAATCATTTTCCCTCTCACCCACAATTAGTTCATATATTTCCTCCTATTTGTCCCTTAGTTCCCCAGATTTGTTGAAGTTACCTCACACACCTAGGATTTATTTTTCTTCTCTTCAGTTGACACTTTAGTTTGACTAGTTGAGTTGAGTCTAGATGTTGCATTGGTTTTGTCACCATGAAACATTGGGATCATCACCATGATAATGCACATTAGCCTCGGTTTCATCACCAAACTAGTGCATTACCCTTGATTCCTTAATCTACTCCTCATTACACTCTGTTTCAGTCAATTAACTGACGACTCGTTGATTAGTTAACTCAAGTAGGTGGCAGTTCACTCCTATAACTTCGTGAGAGACTAGACTAGGTGGCGGTTCACTCCTGTAATTGTTGGTGTGTGCCCAGATCACTCTAGACCACCACTGTGCACATTGGTTCTCCTCCAGTGTGCATTGATTAAGTTATACATAGTATACCATGTGTAAATTATTCATTATTCGTTACGATTAACGAGAATTCTTCCCTTCTTTCTCTCTTTCTTCTTATATCTCAATTTCCCTCTACAAATGTGTGTGGTATTTTCTATATAGATATATTCTATGTAGGTTCAACACTTTTACATGGTATCAGAGCTGATGGACTACTAAGCAAAAGCTACAACAATTTTTTTGCAGGTACAAAAGATTGAAGACAACGGAAAGATGGATTTCCCAAAAGAATTCAGTCTTACACCTTACAATTACTTTGCATGGAAGGATAAAATAGTCATACATCTCCAAACCAGAGGATTGTATAGGTTAACCTTGAATAAAGACACAAAACCAACATCAGCCATAGAAAAATCCAAGTATCTAAATCGAATGGATGAAGCATTCAGAAGGATTTGCGGTCTTATTTCTCCCAATCTCCTTTTTCACATGTATTCCTCTAAAACCCCCAATGAAGCCTAGACCACATTGAAAGGTCTCTTTGGAAAACATGAAGATATGAGGGTAAACATGCTAGAGCTGGAAAGTCTCACATTGGATCCAAAAATCTTCGATAATATCTAAGATTTCTTTACAAAATTTAAGGATTTATTGTTGGAGCTCAAAGCTTGCGAGGTTGATAAACCTAAGGAGGAGAAACAAATGTTTCTCACCATTCTCTCAAAACTTGGTCCTGAATTCTCCATGTTCATATAAACATTCTATTCAGTCAAATTCACCTCTGGGGCCACCTGGAAGATTCCTTCTCTTCAGGACTTTATCGAATCCCTGACACAAGAGAAAACCAAGCTCATCAACATGGGAAACATCAAAGGCCCAAAGGTGAATTCACTTACTGTGCAAGATGAAATCCATCAATATCAGAAGTATAAATATAAATATAAAAGGAAATCTCATGCACATCCGAAGAAGGAAGGGTACTCAAAACCCTTCACCAATGCCTCTTGATCCAAAGATGGAAAGGGAAGAAAATGGGAGAAATGCATGTACTTCCATAAAGGATTCCATCCAAAATCCACTTGCATGCAGAAAAAAATAGATCTAATGACTCAAATACTTCATAAAAACAACCTTGGAGATCACATCCCCAATGGTGCCAAGAAGAATAAGTGAGAATATCATAATCCCAAGAAAGGAAATTATAGCCATGCCTTGATTGCCATCCATTCTGTTAAGGAAAATATATGAAATGATCTTACTCAAGCATTTTCAGATTCTTCTTGGCTAAAGAAAAATAGACGGGAATGCCACCCTATGTTTATAGTCATCAAAAATAAAATCCTAACTCACAAGTATTGATTACAATTTCTTAGGCTAGTCTTTTTACAATTAAAATCTTGCTGGAAAATTCATTTAAATATTATTTTATGAATAAAATAGTTTTTGAAATAAATGTAGAGATAGAAGTAAAGACACCAAGATGATAATCAAGACAGATGAGACATAAATAAATCCTGTATTTCACTCCAATTCACCAAAGAGTCATTCCTTTTACAAAATTTCATGAATATATTTTGGACCAAAGTCAAACTTAGACATCCCCGATGGAACATACAAAAGGACCTCTAAAAGAAAATTAAAAACTGAAATCTAAAAGTTGGGTCAGCTTGCCACATATTGCTGCCCACTCGTCTCTTCACAATGGCCTTTGTTAGTCATGAAAAATAATTCACAAACAGACAAGTCTACACAGACTATCAAATATAGATCAACACCTCTGAAAAACAAGTGTATCAATGATGTAATTCAACCCTGAATCTTGTTGTCTACAATAAGATCCTGCTATCATAAAAAATAATTAGGCTTGTGATAAATTAAGGAATGAATGAAAACTAAACTATCTCAGCATAAACTCAAAGAGAAAACCTGAGTATGCTTCTCCTTCTATCCCCTCTCTTGTTCCTCCCTTTCCTTTTTCCTTTAAGAAAATTAGAATTGGTTGTAGTTGAACCACCTCATTAGTTAAGTTAACTAAAAATCAACCAACTTTTAGTTAAGGGGGGAAGAGTAATAAATCATAATAAGGGTTTTAAATAAATAATAACTATTAGGCGGGACCCCTTGTGACTCCCTTTAGTTCTCAACAATCATAACATAACTAGACAATTAAACAAAACACCCCTCCTTGTGACTCCCATCATCACATCCATATTTGACAATTTATCTCAATAATATTTGCAATTGTTTCCAAAATATATTACCAACATATCCAAAACATGCTATACGAAAATCAGAAGTCAACTTTCATCAACAAATAAAAACTTAAAATCCATATTTTCCAGTTTGTGAGGCAATCTTTCCCTTGTTGATGTTATCATATTTTAGTCCTTATGAACCTACCTTAGGATGTGTGGAATCTTTAAGCCTCATCTCGTTGATCATATGAGAGCAATCATCCCTCCAATGCATGTGGAAGGACATAGATTTATCAGAATTATTTGAAGATGCGGAAGGGGCAGTAGTGACTTTCTCTTTGACAGGGGCACAGTAGGCCTCGGTTTTCATCCTTTTGATTGAATATCTCATTCCTGTATGCATAATTTATTAGAAAATAGTTCATTTAACAACCATACGTGACAAATATTTAAAAATATGAAGTAGATTTTGGCTCAACAACATATTAGACTCATGCAATCCAATCCATATAAATTGTTTAATTGTTGTCAATGAGCAGGGGGTGAACAAAAGGTCCTAGAATATGCGAGGGGCTTGTATTTAGTGAAAAATGATAAAATGAAGGGAAAAAAAATTGGTTATTGAACAAAGACAACAAACAATCAACTATAATGAAGTACAAAGAAAACATCATTGTGATCCAACCAAGAAAATGTAACTTCCAACTACTTCAATACAAAATTCTCCTTGACTGTAATCAATTTTAGAACACGGAGTGAAAAATTAATGTAGGAAGGTGAGGGGATTGTAATTAGAAAAAAGAGAAATAACGGTAGGGAAAGAGAGTGATTATTGTTCATAAAATTAATTAAGTGATCCATAAACCATTCTATAAAGGAAACACACCAACCAAATGACCACTAAGACCCCAAACAATTACTGTGTACAGTTCAAGCAATCATGTGCATTAAATTGCTCCCTGTTTGTAATCAAATATTTAACATAGTGTCATCAAAAAAAGATAGTATGCATTCCAAAATAACCTCTAGGGGAGATCTGTTCATCTCACTTATCCATTTAATATTTTAAAACACTTCCCAAATGAATAAACAGTAAACCACTTTGTTCAGCATCAAAATCAACCACTGCCCATGAATTATTTCAATCATCAAATACAAATCAAAGGTCATGCTCGATTATGTCTTTTAATGCATTTAATAAATTGAAATGGGGTTATACTATCACATAACCTATGTCTATTTCTTCTATGAAACATGATATTCATCGATACACATAACAGACTACCACATACAACCATCAATTACTTTAAATGCAAGATCTTGACTTGTCATTTAAACTCACAGACAACCATCACCATTCAACACATACTATGTTGTGGAATACACAAACATCCTACAAAATGCAAGAGCATTTCCATGACTGTACAGGTTCAATGACTCTGAATCTAAACATACACAGTGTTGGGCTATCAATCAAATACAACGAGGCATCAATAGTATTTCTCAATTAATCAAATTGAAACAAAACCATAATGTGTAAAAAATTGTGCCCATCCTTGATGATGCAATCAAATAACCATAACATATATAGTGGATGGAAATTCCATAATCATCCTGATCGCAATAACCATTTGGCCAAAAAACACAGTCACAGTATCACTGACTCATGTTGTAGGAACACCACACATACCAATGCATCATGCATGAAGCATCATTAATCATTTGTAAACTAATGTTGAATTAAAATTCTGATAACCTCAATGAAAAAGACAATGACTGTGTATCAACCCCATTCTTCAATCAACCAATTTCAATGTCGAGTTTATCAATTAGACTATCATAATAACCAATTGCAGTGACTAAGTACCAATAAGAAAAACAACGTAAGGATAATCAACAGAGACGAGTTAACAATAGAACATTATCGACAATGCATCACCAATTCATAACCATCGACCATGTATCCAGCATGACATAATGGGTTTCCTTTATCAAAACCGAGCTTTGAGTAATCAAGGATTGGCCCTGTGGACCAACACAGGGAGACATGGAGGCACTCCCCAACATCGGGTTAGAACCTTCGAGACCAATGGTAAATGAACAGGGTATACCACGAATGTCTTCGCAGACATGGTGACAATTTCTGAGACAGGAGAGGCTATGAACAGAGGAGCAAGGCCCCATTTTGGCCCTGTAATGATACTTATCACATGAAGGGTATAACCCTTGTGACTCTACCAACTAACCCAAGAATGATGAGATAGGACAAGGCCAAGAAATAACAGTCACCTTAAGTAAGCCCTTTGGAAAATGACCATCACAACCCACTACGGACACTAGTAACATGAACGAACTCATACCCAAGTGAAGCAAAGCGCAGTGACACAAGGTGTTCAAAACCCAAAAACAACAAAATATTGGGTATGGAATATGAAGGCATGGAGACCACCATCCATTTTAAACCAAATGAAACCCTCTGGCTAAAATGAACAAGAATGACAGAGAACCTTTATGGCTTATGTCGAGCTAATTATATGATATTGATTTTGAAATAAAATTGTCAACCCGGGGTTTGTAATCTTAGAGATGTAAGCATAGTATATGCAAGGCTAAAGCAATCTATTCTACTCTTACATTCGAAAGGAAACACTTTGACTAAAACTAAATCTAAAATCTAAAAATGTATGAAATTGCATCAAAGGAAATTAATCTAATAAACCTTGCAACTGAAACTATCTCTAACTATGAAATAAACTGAAATTGAATCTAACTTATGAAAACAATTGAAATTGAATCTAACTATGAAAATATGAAAGATA
>SNQJ01S0041204.1:81321-93850 GCA_010110895.2 Picea sitchensis
GGGTTCTCTTACTCCACAAAGAGTCTTCCCGTGAGGGATTTCACCATAAGGGGACCACTTTGGAGTTCATCCATATTTACTTCTTATCAACCATGACAAAACAATAATGAGTCATATTTACATCAAAAAGTATTGGGTCCATTACTCAAACCTTTGTGCTACGGGGCTTTCTTCAAGGGTTGACATCAATGACAACCAACCTTAATCAACATTTAGAACTCATAATTCATGGTTTTGCAGACCAAGAACAATAGGTCAAGAAGATATACCAGGAAGATTATGCAATAGGGGGAAGTGAACGTATTTAATGGAAAAATGACCAGGAATTTTGGAATAACTCATGAAAATTGTTAAGTATGAGGGATTTTACCACTATATGCATAATCATTCAACTAGAATCTTCTCTTTCGTTCAAGGAGAAAATTTTCAGATTTTCTCTTTAAAACATTAATGAATGAAGAAATGGCAAGAAGAAGTGGGAGATAACTAATTCTTTATAAGAAAGTAGTGGAAATAGATAACAAATTCAAGTGTGCCTTCATGGAAAACATCGTAACAGTTGTGTAAGCTTGATTGTTATTGACTAACAATGCTTTGGAGGAGTTTCACTGTGGCAGAACTGACCCAATCATCCTATTTTGACCAAATTAACTAGAAGATGGTAGGAAACAAAATCATGGCAGAAGTAAATTTGCAAAAATTAAAACAGCAGTAATAAAAAGACAGAAATGTAAAAGTACTAGGAAAAATTAAAACGGATAACAGAAGTCAAACTACTATAAGGAAGAATAGCACAAAAAGGAAAGCAGATATAGGCTACTAGCATACAGAAAATACAAACAATAATAGAACTTTTCACATTGGTCCCTCCCAATGTTTCAGGTGAGAATCGTTAGTGTTGTAGGAAAACAATTTCTCATGTAAATCCTTTAGAATGTAAGAGTTAGTGTCTAGGAAAAAAGTAATTTTGAAAGGACCCAGAAATAACACTTGGAACTCCGAGGTAATTATCAGCCTTTTAACGCATATGATTAGATCATCAAGGTAGATGTGGTTGTTGATAAATTCATCAAGAGTTGTGTGGATAGGTATTTTAAAAGAGGTACTTGCATCAGGTAAGTCAGAAGGCATGAATTTATAAGACATAGTACCCCAATTAGTGATAAAAGTGGTTTTGTGAACATATGTCCCTTTTACCTTGATTTTCCCGTAACCCTAAAAAACGTCAAGTAAGGGCCTCATATGTGACCTTACAACCTGCTACATAATCATTTCCATATTAAGAGGAGGAAAAGGATTTCTCATAATATCCTGACTGAGAGTGTGAAAATTAATGCAAGTTCTAATATGATCAACGGTCTTCGAAACAGGTACCCAATTGGAAACGCATTTAGAGCAGACTGGAAAAATAATCCTAGCCTTTAATAAATTTTCCAACTCCCTTTGAATGGTTGCTTTAAATGCATAGTTAATAGGTCTTTGTTTTTGCCTAGTTGGTTTCATAGCATGTTGAATAAGACTAGGATAAAAACCACGAAGATCCTCATAAGACCAAGTAAAAACATTTTGAAATCCACCAAGTAGCTTGGCAAACCTCATTTCTTCTTTATCATAACATTGGACACTTATTTTAGCACTCTTTGAATATTCAAGTGCCCCAATTTTCAAGGAGATGGTTTCACCCACCTTCTTTCTTGACTCCTCTTCTCTCTTTTTCTCTTTATTGCCTAGATCACTTAATGAAAATGAACTCTAAAGAGGAGTCAATCCCTTAGGAATATTTTCGTCTTCTATGGATGTCATTTCCTTGGGTTTAAGAGGTTCATATTGAATGAAAGAACAAATTCTCTCATCATTAGGGAAGGCCTGCCAAAGATCTACATTGTTCGAGATATGTGAATGATGTAGAGATTGAAAAGAACAATCAGGACTGTGAGGAAAATGTTGTTGATTAGAAGAAGATACAAAGACATCTAACCGATCATCCATTGAATTCAACTCCATCTTAACATGAGTGATGTTGAAAGATAAAAGGTTCGAGATAAGTGTTCAAATATTTTGGGTGTATTGTTCCATCAGCTCGTTTTTAGGAGAGCATACCTTATGTATCAGGTTCACAACAAGCTCATAATCTCCAAAAACTAAAAGGTGACCACAACCGATATTAAGGGCACTTTCAATGCCTAATAATAAATCTTCTAATTTAGTGACATTGTTTGTGCAAGCAAACTCCAACCTGTAAGACAACTTATGAATTCTCCCTACAGGGAAAACCAAGATAATTCTAGCCCCATTACCTTCATTAGAGCGTGAACCATCAAAGTTCATATGCCACGTATCATTGTCTAAATAGATTTTTTCCAAAGGAATATTATCCTCCTCTGTAAATATGGAATACACTCTTAGGTCCTCTTCTATATAGTTTACACTAGATTGAGTAACACTCTCTATGTAGGGTGAAATCCTTCCCTCTCTAAGGACTATAATTTTCTTACCATTCTGAGGCACAGATAAATGTTTCCCATCGAGTGAGAGGTATCCACTTGTTAAGGATTTCCAGTCTCTTCCCAAGATAATCGAGCAATTGCTTACAGGCATATCAATTACCTGAATGTTGAGGGCTGTCCTTATTTCAAGATGAGTGCATAAAACTAAGGTCACATCCTTAATCTCGCCTATGGTCTTTTTTTGTATACTATTATAGGAGAACATGCTTCTGGCATTTTCATTTGTACAAGACAATCCTATCTCTTCCATAATAATCTTCGACATCACACTTGGGCCCGAACCGCCATCAATGAGGCAAAAATGGGCGATCTTATCCATAATATTTATAGAAATATAAAAAGGGGGATTTTTTACAGGGTATCTAAAGTTATGTACACCTACTTTATTTACAGATGAATCTTCTTCATTTAACTCTTCAGAAATATTGGAATCAACAAAAGCTTTTCCTTCCATGAATTGTTTCAGATGCATTTGTTGTTCAGGGACGACAACCATGTCCAAAAGGGTTGCATCTTCTTTGATGTTGGCCAACTGGTTCAAGATATTGTATTTGGAAGAGGGGAGAGGAGAAGTTGTTCCTTGAATTTCAGGAAATTTAGGAACTTGAATAGTAGTAGTGGGTGAGGATGAGCTTGGGCTAGAAGAATTGCAGGCAGGATCAAATGTTTCCTTGGGAACATAGGCTTTGTTTCTAGTATTGATGATCATGATGTCTTCTAGTTCTGCAAAATATAGGACAGCGATAGTAGCTTTTGGTATTTTACCAAAGATCTTATCTATGGCACTCTTCCTTACCTCACATGTAGCTTCCTCATGGTGTTCCTCGCAGAAGTTACACTGGCTTCAAGGCAAGATGGCTTTAGGATGAAAATTGTTTTCAATCAGATTTATAAAGGGCGGTGTAGAAGAGGATGAAGCTCCAGGGGTGAGAGGTGAGGAATTCCCCCTTCTCTCGAACGTTATCATACGATTATTCATATATTGGACTAGTTGTAAGAGGGAGGACATGTCTGTCTGTCTAATTGATTCTCCCTGGGGAAGACCTATTCTTTCAAGATTTTCTTCATACTTTGAACAAGTATGCAGAGCAGAACCAAGATTATCAATGGATTTTTCCTCAAGCCTATGAAGGTAGGGGGAAGGCAATGCATTGTAGTAATGCATGAAAGAGGCTTGGTTCTGAGGGTGGATGATTTTGGGGATTTGATTGTATAGCTTGGGGAAATACAAGTTGAAAGACTTGATGGTCTCACCATCCTTATATGTGACGTTATTGTATTCCCTTAACTTCTTGGTTGGGATTTTAGATTTTCCATAAGTGGATCTAAACCAATAGATCAATTCCTCCCAAGTAGACAGAATCTTAGGAGGAATTTCAAAGAAGTCAGTTGCAGCCTTTCCTTTCAAGGAATTGACGAATAAGTGCATACAAGTATCATTGTCGTTGGATCCTATGTTATGACAAGCATTAGAAAATGCCACCAAGTGTTCATTTGTAGTGACAGTGTTATTTCCCGAGAACTTAGGAAGATTCTCCTTGAACTTAGGAAGTGGAAAAGTAGCAGGTGCTAAGTTAAGAGGGGAGGAAACATGCCATGGTGTGGTTGTGGCGTCTTCTTCAAACTGAAAAAGCCCATACTTTTTAATAGCCTTAGTAGGATTTTTGGTAGATTGAACAGGGATATGGTGGCTATATAAGCTACCAATCACTAACGAAGATGAATCCTAAGAGGAGGAAGCGCCTCCCATACCACCAAATCCACCACTAGATGTCATCTTGTGGATGATAGAAGAGGGAAAGAAGGATGAACTGGATGAATCAGACAAAGTTCTCCTTAGATAACTTTGTTGGGTAGATAACACAATGTTCCTTCTTCTTATTATAGCAATAGGATTGATTTCCAGTGATAAGCCTCTTATTCTTCTAGAAGCACGAGAGTCTAAGGACATGAAAGAAAGGCCAAAACTGAAGAAACAAGAAGGCTACTCTTGATTGCTAGGTTGTCTACGTCTAGCTTCCCAATGTTCTTATGCACTAATATCTCATTCAATTGCTGCCCAAGAATGGTTAAGTTGAGCACGGGTATTGGCAGTGTCCAAAATGGTGTTAAACAGGTTCAAAGAAATGATGTTTTGGTCTTGGATACCGGGCTCAATATTGGGTTGACTTTCAACATGAACAATCATTAAGAAATAAAACATTCAAAGAATCAATATCAGAAAAATAGATGTATCAATGAAAATCAAGTGTAAAAATCAACCAGAGAGATATCAAAGATCTCCCCAATATGGTCGCCAAATAAATTTTGA
The DNA here is from genome assembly GCA_010110895.2 of Picea sitchensis. Classification (NCBI taxonomy): domain Eukaryota; kingdom Viridiplantae; phylum Streptophyta; class Pinopsida; order Pinales; family Pinaceae; genus Picea; species Picea sitchensis. Next base: position 86,140 of record SNQJ01S0041204.1, read on the forward strand.
GGAAAATATATGAATTGATCTTACTCAAGCATTTTCATATTCTTCTTGCCTAAATAAAAATAGACGCGAATGTCACCCTATGTTTATAGACATCAAAAATAAAATCCTAACTCACTAGTATTGATTACAAGTGCTTAGGCTATTCTTTTTACAATTAAAAGCTTGCTGGAAAATTAATTTAAATATAATTTTCCTGAATAAAATAGTTGCTGAAATAAATGTAGAGACAGAAGTAAAGACACCAAGATGATAATTAAGATAGATGAGACATAAAGAAATCCTTTATTTCATTCCAATTCACCAATGAGTCATTCCTTTTACAAAATTTCATGAAGATATTTTGGACCAAAATCAAACTTAAACATCCCCGATTGAACATACAAAAGGACCTCTGAAAGAAAATTAAAAACTGAACTCTAAAAGATGGATTAGCTTGCCACAGATTGCTTCCCACTCGACTCTTCACAATAGCCTTTTTTAGTCATGAAAACTAATTCACAAATTGACAAGTCTACACAGACTATCAAATATAGATCAACACCTATGAAAAACAATTGTCTGAATGATGTAATTCATCCATGAATCTTGTTGTCTACAATAAGAACCTGCTATCATAAAAAATAATTAGGCTTGTGATAAATTAAGGAATGAATGAAAACTAAACTATCTCAGCATAAAATCAAAGAGAAAACCTTAATATGCTTCTCCTTCTATCCCCTCTCTTGTTCCTCCCTTTCCTTTTTTCTTTAAGAAAATTAGAATTGGTTGAAGTAGTTGAACCACCTCATTAGTTAAGTTAACTAAAAGTCAACCAACTTTTAGTTAAGGGGGGAAGAGTAATAAATAATAATAAGGGTATTAAATAAATAATAAATAGTAGGTGGAACCCCTTGTGACTCCCTTTTGTTCTCAATAATTATAACATAACTAGTCAATTAAACAAAACACCCCTCCTTGTGACTCCCGTCATCCCATCCATATTTGAAAATTTATCTCAATAATATTTGCAACTATTTCAAAAATATATTACCAACATATCCAAAACATGTTATACAAAAATCTGAAGTCAACTGTCATCAACAAATAAAAAATTAAAATCCATATTTTCCAATTTGTGAGGCAATCTTTCCCTTGTTAATGTTATCATATTTTAGACCTTTTGAACCTGCCTTAGGTTGTGTGGAATATTTAATCCTCATCTCGCTGATCATATTAGAGAAATCGTCCTTCCAATGCATTTGGGAGGACACAGATTTATCAGAATTATTTGAAGATTCAGAAGGGGCAGTAGCGACTTTCTCTTTGACAGGGGCATAGTAGGCCTTGATTTTCATCCTTTTATTTGAATAGCTCATTCTCGTATGCATAATTGATTAGAAAATAGTTCCTTTAACAACCATACATGACAATCCTTAAAAATATGAAATAGATTTTAGCTTAGCAACATATCAGACTCATGCAATCCAATCCATATAAATTGTTTAACTGTTTTCAATGAGCAGGGGATGAACAAAAGGTCCTAGGATATGTGAGGGGATTGTATTTAGAAAAAAATGATAAAATGAAGGGGAAAAGAACATGGTTACTTCTCAAAGACAACAAACAATCAACTATAATGCAGACTAAAGAAAACATCATTGTGATCCAAACACGAAAATGTAACTTCCAACTGCTTCAATACATAATTCTCCTTGACTATAATCAATTTTATAATAGGGAGTGAAAAATGAATGTGGGAAGGTGAGGGGGTTGTAATTAGCGGAAAGAGAAAAAATGGTAGGGAAAGAGAGTGATTATTGTTTATAAAATTAATTAAGTGGTCCATAAACCATTCTATAAAAGGAAACACACCAACCAAATGACCATTGAGACCCCAAACAATTATTGTGTACAGTTCAAGCAATCATGTGCACTAACTTGCTCCTTGTTTGTAATCAAATATTTAACACAGTGTCATCAAAACAAGACAATATGCATTCCACAATAGACTGTAAGGGATATATGTTCATCTCACTTATCCATTTAATATTTTAAAACACTTCCCAAATGAATAAACAGTAAACCACTTTGTTTAGCATCAAAATAAACCACTTCCCACAAATTATTTCAATCATCAAATACAAACTCAAAGGTCATGCTCGATTATTTCTTTTAATCCATTTAATAAATTTCAATGGGGTTATATTGTCATAGACCCTGTGTCTATTTCTACTATGAAACATGATATTCATCAATACCCATAACGAACTACCACATACAACCATCAATTATTTTAAATGCAAGATCTTGACTTGTCGTTTAACTCACAGACAACCATCACCATTCAACACATACTATGTTGTTGAATACACATACATCCAATAAAATGCAAGAGAATTTCCATGACTGTACAGGTTCAGTCACTTTGAATCTAAACATCCACAGTGTTAGGCTATCAATCCAATACAACGAGGAAGCAACAATATTGCTCAATTAATCAAATTGCAACAAAACCATACTGTGTAGAAAATTGTGCCCATCCTTCATGATGCAATCAAATAACCATAACATATAGAGTGGATGGAAATTCCATAATCATCCTTATCGCAATAACCATTTGGCCAAAAAACACATAGTCACAGTATCATTGACTCATGTTGTAGGAACACCACACATACTAATGCATCACGCACGAAGCATCATTAATCAATTGTAAACTAATGTTGAATTAACATTCCAATAACCTCAAATAAAAAGACAATGACTGGGTATCAACCCCATTCTTCAATCAACCAATTTAAATGCCGAGTTTATTAGTTAGACTATCATAATAACCAATTGCAGTGACTAAGTACCAATAAGAAAAACACTATAAGGATAATCAACAGAGACGAATTAACAATAGAACATTATCGACGATGCATCACCAATTCATAACCATCGACCATGTATCCAGCATGACATAATGGGTTTCCTTTATCAAAACCAAGCTTTTAGTAATCAAGTATTCGCCCTATGGACCAAGACAGGGAGACATGGAGGCACCCCCAAACATTGGGTTAGAACCTTCGATACCAATGGTGCATGCACAAGGTATACCACGGATGTCTTCCCAGACAGGGTGACAAATCTAATGACAGGAGAGGCTATGAACAGAGGAGCAAGGCCCCATTTTGACCCTATAATGATACTTAGAACACACAGGGTATAACCCTCATCGCTCTACTAGCCAACCCAAGAATACTAAGATAGGACAGGGTCAAGAAATAACAGTAACCTTAAGCAAGACATTTGGAAAACAACCCACTACGCACACTAGTAACATGAATGAACTCATACCCAAGTGAAGCAAAGCCCAGTGACACAAGTTGTTTAAAACCCCAAAACAGAAAAAGATTGGGTATGGAATACGAAGGCGTGGAGACCACCAGCCACTCTAAACCAAATGAAACCCTCTGACTAAAACCAGCAAGGATGACAGAGAGCCTTTATGGATGCTAATATGTAGAATGACCAGTAACACTCTGACCTCAAACATTATCGCAGCAAAATCCACCAATGACGCATTCAAAAAGAATATCATAATTTTATACAGTTTACATACTTAAGGAAAGAACAAACCAATACATCCGAGCCCATATATATTTCATAACCAGAGCAGACTCATGGATGGAAAACAAAAACATACATGTAATAAAAAACAACTTAAAACGCGAGTTGGCCAAGCGGTTCTCCCTTTGCTTGAAATTCAAAGCCTAACCACATAAACACAGTTGAACAATAACCGACTAGGGTGGCAGCCAGTGGAAGGTTTAAGGGTGACGTGCAGTAAATTCATGTTGCCTCCATCCCAGTCAATGAATTCCTTAGTACACGCAAGCAAGCTTCCATTAACTCATTCAATTAAACCATGTATCGAAACCATCACCCACTAATTGCCAATAGCGCAACCCATATCACATTCATCCATTTCCAACTTATGCCATAACATAAATCAACCATATCCCATATAAATCAATCAAATCACATAGCTATTAACTTTTTATCTAGGATTTATCAACGATCATTTCAATTTCAATGCATGTAGAGTAATATATTAGCAGAGTTTAATTTCTTCCTTTTGCATTTGTTTATATTTCTTTTTCCCTTTTTCCAACTTCTCTTTATGTTTTGTTGCTAACATGTCTCTTGTGCAGGTGTCCAAGTAATGGATCCAAGAACACATAACAATGACAACCAGAGATAACATAGGTCATTGCAACATAAAATTTGAACCTAGAACAATAGAAAAAAAACATATAACATCCATTGTCCATCATCCAATTGTCACCATTAAAACTAACACATAATAGGCCTATCCATTTCCAATAAAAAAAGATCTCATCAATCATGTAAGCAGTATCAAACAGTGGCACAAACATTAAATAAGATCTCGATATTATCTCCCGATCTACAAGGGGGTCCCACCTACTAGTATTATTCTTATTGTAGCTTATAATAATAGGCTTCAGCAATAATTTGCAGGCAGAACCTTCATTGTGATCTTTTAATCGTCAACAAACTCCTCTCCTGATTCTTGGACTATATATTCAAGATCATCACATCAAATGGCTTCCAAAAAATCAATATATTTTTCATTGGATGCATGCAAAGGTCCTCCTATTCTGATGGGGGAAAACTCTCTAGTCGAGATCACCGACAAAGGAAGGATTGAACTCACCAATGGAAGCTTCGAGAATGTGTTGCATGTTCCCAAACTTTTCGTAAATCTTCTCTCCATGTATCAGATGATGAATTCTAGCACCAGAAATAAATTCATATTCACACCAAATGAATTGGATATCTATCACATGAAAACCAATTCGAGGTTTGCTACTGGTGAGGTAAATCATCAATCTAGATTGTACACATTTTCTGAATTTATTGAACCAGATTCTGCTTTACTGCTTACCCATGCTGATGAAAGTAGTAGGATATGGAACGAAAGGTTCAGAAATTTGAATTTCATATATATGCAGTATCTTAGCAAGAAAATATTGGTTGATTCTCTACCAGACATCCATTTCTCCATAGGAGTCTATGAGGGATGTGTTCTTGGAAAACACCCTCAAGATAAATTCGACAAAGGAAAGACTCAAACAACTTCCTCTCCTTTGGATATGATCCATAGTGACCTCATGGGTCCTTTTCCTCATCCATCTATCAGCAAAGCAAGGTTTTTTCTCATTTTTGTTGATGATTTCTCACATTTCACATGGATTTACTTTCTCATAAAAAAATATGAGGTCTTTCAACACCTCAAATATTTCAAAGCTCTGGTTGAGACCCAATGGGGAAAGAAAATCAAATTCCTCTGAACTGATAATGGGGGAGAGTATGTCAATCATGAGATCCATAATCTTTTTCAAGACGCAGGGATTCAGCTGCAGCACACAGTTCCCTATACTTTGCAGCAAAACATAGTTGCTGAGCGGAAAAACAGATGTCATCTTGCTTGCTACATGCAAAGTCACTACCACAGAGACTATGGGACGAAGAAATTGATTATGAAACATACATCCAAAATATATATCCTCATAGATATGTCAAGGATAACACCCCCTATGAGGCTTGGAGCAGCCTCAAACCGAAATTGACCCACTTTCATAATTTTGGTTCATGTGCATGGGCTCAGATTCCCTTTGAAAAGAGAAAGGCACTTGATCCATAGATAATTGAGTCTATTTTTGTTGGATACCCTGACGGTGTGAAGGGATACAGACTTATTGATATTTCCTCAGACCGAATCATCATTGAGCGAAGTGTCCAATTTGAGGAAAGTGTCTAACATGTACCTCAACAACCACATGTAGACACCTTCAGTCTTCCACCTGTCTGAGACGATGAGCATGCACATGTCAACTCTTATTCAGACAAGAATTTTGATTCAGAGGACTCATGTGATCTAGATACAAAGTCAGTGCAGTCATATGTAGAGTCAGAGAATCCGGATGCATATGTAGAGCCAGAACAGAGGCATAAGTGGGCACAGACTAGTCGTCAGGATGCAGTGGCTCTTTTTCATGATCAAGTCGATACTAGGAAGACTCGATCTGATTTCGAGTAGCCTCCTATTGCACTCACTTGCACTGAACCATTTCCCTCCAGGCATATTTTCTTGGTTTAGTCTTCAGATCCACAATCTTATGGTGAGGCTGCTAGAAATCCCTTTTGGGAATCTTCCATGCAAGAGGAGTAAAACTCCCTCCTTGAGAACCAAAATTGGGATTTGGTTCCCCTTCCTTCTCAAAGAAAACTTGTCATATGCAGATGTGTCTACAGGACCAAGAGCGCAACAGATGGACAAATTAGCAGATACAAAGCCAGGCTTGTTGCCAAAGGCTTTCGGCAGGTACATGGCATTGACTATGATGAGACCTTCACTCTAGTAGCAAATATGGATTCCATACATTTGCAACTTTCCATTGCGTCGACCAATGGATGGGAAGTCCATTAGATGGACGTGAAGAATGAATTTCTTCATGGTGATCTCTCTAAGGAGATCTATATGGAGTAGCCCCTGATATTTATGCAGGACTCATCTTTGGTTTGTCGACTGAAGAAGTCTCTTTATGGCCTCAAGCAAGCTCTGAGGTCATGGTATGCCAAGATGGACTCCTACCTATTGTCACAGAACTTTGTACATTGTAAATCAAACCCAAATGTCTACATGATCAGGAAGGTTGATTAACTTATACTCTTAGTTCTATATGTTGATGATTTGTTGATCATCAGTTGCTCGAATTTAGTGAGTGTTGCAGTCAAGAGGATTCTACATGATAAGTTTTTGATGATGGACATGGGTCCACTACACTTCTTCCTTGGACTCAATATCAGTCAGGATGCATCAAGAATCAAACTGTCTCAAGCAAAGTATGCACAAGATCTACTTGAGACATTTCAAATGACAGACTGCAAGTCTACTCCAACTCCTTTCCTATCAAGAGTCAAACTTGAGGATGGCATGGATACTCCACTGTTTGACAACACACTATACAGACAACTAGTGGGGAGCTTGTTGTATCTCACACACTACATACCAGACCTCTCCTATGTAGTTGGCATAGTTTCCAGGTTCATGCAGTAGCTGCATGAGCTACATTGGAAGGCTGCAAAGTGTATCCTTCAATACATACATGGCACCATCACCTTTGGGATTCATTATGCAGCAGACTCTACATTATATCTCATCGAGTTTACTAATTCTAATTTGGTTGGTGATAACATTGATCACAATTCCACATCTGGTTACTCACTCAGTCTTGGTTCCGAGACTATCTTTTGTTCGATCAAGAAGCATGTTGTTATTTCTCTTTATTCAGCCGAGGTAGAGTGCAAAGGGGTAGTTAACATAACCATTCAGGCTATGTGGCTACAACATTTTCTCACTGAGTTGGGAATTCAGTTTCATCAATTGATCATCATATGGTGTGACAACCTGAGCACTCTGAATTTATGCAGAGATCTCATTCAGAGGCCATAGACGAAGCACATTGAAATACACATGCACTACATTTGGGACTTAGTACATGAGGGGATCATCGACCTACAATTTTTTCCTTTAGCAGAATAGATGGCAAACATCTTCACCAAGAACTTCACTAAGAAGAAGTTCCACTCTCTGTGAAGTTGTCTTGGAGTGAAGGACACATTTTCCTAACAACGACTAGTTCTTATTTTTACATACATTGTA
>SNQJ01S0041205.1:0-10095 GCA_010110895.2 Picea sitchensis
TTTAAAAGGTAAATGATAAAGTGAAGTGATGAGTGTATTATAATTCAAACTGAATACAAAATAAATTATTTTTACAATAAAATTAATTGAGAAATTAGAAGTGGACCCAACCCTAAAATAAGGAAAGTAGGCCAAGTGACCTAGAAGATGTTTTTAAGGAAGCTATTTGGAGAGTATAAATACGAGGCAAGGCTCTCTCATTTGAATTACACTTGAGCATATTGAATATCTATAGGTGGTTGACGTAACCAAAGTATATCTAAGCCGAAATTCTGAGGAAGGTGAAGAAAAGAAGGTCGAAATGCAAGGAAGAATAAATTCTTTTGATAGTGATTTCTAAGGTATGTTATTTACAAGTCATCTCACCATTTTTGCTATAATTTTTTTTTAATAATGATTCAGACCGTGAAATTGCTATGCAAGTGAGAAAACATATCCAAGTATCTGTGGTAAACAATTCAGTTTGTGGGTCGTTGTATTTTGGGAGTTACACTCAGTGGAAAATAGGGTTTGTGGCCAGTCCTGAAACTAGTCAAAATCAAGTGTTTCGGATAAAAATGTCATAACTTCTTCATAACAGATCCAAATTCAGTGAGACCAAATTTATTGGTTAGGGTACAGTATGTAGTATGGTTTGTAACAGTTTTAGATCAATGAATCAAATATTTTGTGTGGGGCATGCTCTACAAAGTCGCTCTCTAGAATAAGCCAGAATTCAACAAGGTATGCCATTTTTGCTATAACTCATTTTTTGAGAGGTTCCAAGTAGTAAAACTTGGAGAAATTGCATAAAACACATTGAATAACATTGTGTATTAGTTTCAAATCTTTATACATTACAATTTCAAAGTTATGATTACTTCAAATTAGGGTTGTTGACTAATCCAAAACTAGTCTTGTGAGACTAAAGAAAAGTTTGATGAAAATGCTAGTCTCTTGTTGTTAAAGTTAAGGAAGGTTTGCAGGAATGCAATGATATACACCAGGTCTATTACAAACTAAATCATATTTGGATGATAGAAATTGATGAGGGATTTTTTGTTGTGGTACATGTTGAATACATGGATTCAGGACAAATGGTTGATGAGTTAGTGCACATACATGAGATGTATAGTTGATGATATTGGTGCAATGATGAGTCATAGTTGATGATGGATTGTTACATGATTGGTACATGCTTGGTATGGTTGGATGCACTTGTTTATAGTACGAGGGTTGATTACTGAGTTGGTGCATGGTTGATGCACTTGTTTATAAATAGGTTGATTACAAAGTTGAGGTATAAGGTTGATGCATGGTTCTAATTTATTGGTACAAAGGTTTCACATTGGTATATCTCATAGTGATAGATGTGTGATTCCATCATTCTACTTCTACTTGAGGTGTGGGGATGGGAACTGGAGACAGGTGGATTTATGCCACCATAGGTTGTAGCCGAGGAAGAGAATATTGGGAGTTGTAGTCTTCTTAGTTTGTAGCAGGAAGGTGGGAAGTTGGAAATTCCCTCGAGGTTGTAGTCAGATAATAGGGGAGTTGGAGCCTCCCTTCAGTTGCAGTGGAAAACAAAGGAAGTTAGTGCTTCCAATGAATGTAATTCTTCAAGACAGCACTAAGAAAAAACATTGGAAATTGGTTTTCTCATGTTTGGGTTTCCACGTAAACAAACTGGTGTATTGTGTATGTGCGATTGTTTATTTCTTACTGCTCATTTATTGAATGTAATTCTACATTGATATAACATTTGAAGAAAATTGTGATAGTGCGTTGTGCAGTTCACTTCATTGACACAATGGTGTGGTATGAGTAGGTTTCTTTAAATCAGTTTAACCATTAGAAAGGTGAATCATGGAAGGTACCAGGCTTCATTATAAAAGCCTACCAGAGTTTGATGATGGACATAGAAAGTATACTTTTTGGAGCATAAGGATGAAGACATATATCTGACGGAGCCGAAGAGATTCCAAGTTTGACAATCAATTGTACATGGATACACACCACCAGCCGATTCTACCAACAAATGACAAAGCCGTGAAACTCGGTGAGAGGCTTAATTCAAAGCCATAAATGCACTTTTGAATGGTCACCGGTGATATGGTATTCGTTGCACATTTTAAAGCTGCTAAAGAGATTTGGAACAAGATTCAAAATATTTATGAAGGAGATTCAAAGTCAAAACAACAAAGATTCAAACTTATAAAGGTTAGTTTGAACGACTAAAAGGAAATGAAGGAAGATGAAGAGATATCACGACCTACTTCTTATGAGTAGATGAAACAATAAATGAAATCAAAGAGTTGGGAGAAATCGAATATCGTAATTGTTCAAAAGATACCTGAATCTCTTCTGTGAGATTCAACCCTACAAGATATCGATTGCTAGAAGAAATATTGGATCTAAATTCAATAAGCATGGATGAACTTCATTAGATGTTCACAACATATGAGATGAAAGAGCTGAGCAGGAAAATCAGAGATGTAAAGGCGACCTTAAAATTAAAAGGTCCTGAGAAACAAAGAAAAATGAACAAGAAGAATATAATGCTTGTGAGGGGACGTCTCGAGGAAGATGATGGCATTGGCCATCTTAGGTCAAAGAAATTTGAACAAGGGTACCGATGGTAGGTATAGAGGTAGCTTCCTTTAATTTGTTTTAATTGTGATGGTATTGGTCATTTTGCTAACAAATGTCCTCATAAGAAAAGAGAAATGTTGAAGGTTATTTAAAAGGAAAACAAACATATAAGGTAAAAAAGAACTACAAAGAAAGTTTTCAAAGAAGAAAACTTGCACAAAGGTATCATCATCGGATGAGAGATGAAGTCGTGGCTTGATTGAAATAGGAGAGTTCTATTCGCGTGAGGAGCTTCGATAAAGACTCAAAGAAAGAATATGAATAATCATGTATGAAAGAAATTGAAAGCCAGTTGACTTCAAGAAGAATTAATAAAATTACCATAGAAGTTAATATAAGAGAGGAAAAAAAAACAAAGGAAACTATGAGAACTAGATAAGAAAAAAGACCTTGCTCAAGGGAACTAAGACAAATGATCACAAAATTGAAGGGACAAATAGAAGAGAGATAAATTGAAGAATCACTAAAGGAACAACTAGAAGGAAGAGAAAAGATCATTGGAAATCTGAAAGTAGAGATTGTCACACTAAGAAAAGGATATTCAAAGAAAATATGCGGGGAATAGCTCAAAGGTTTTGGATGACATTATAGTAGGTAAAAAGAAATCTTATCTTGACAAGTCAGGACTTAGATACAATCAAACAGAAAAAAGAATCAAGCTGCAAAAAAATAAAGCAAGAAACAAATCCAAAAGTTATACAAAACAATCCAAGGGGATAGGAAGATAATACAAGGAAGATTACAGGGGACACTCCTCCACCAAAGATTCAGTTCCGGAATCAACAGATAGACAGACCTCAAAGAAGAAGAAGGATTCATAAGGCACCTTCTTTCACAAGATCTTCAACTACAAGGTATCAAACTCTATTTTTGGTTTATATTGCTGCATGTAATAATTTTTGGACATAAAGTTGTAAATTGTAGGAGCTAACAAGAGGGACAATAACTACTTTGAGAGCCATACACAAAGGGTTGTCAGAGAGACCCTGAGTGAAACATAGAAGAGGATTACAATGGGTTTGAATCTTTGAACACTAAAGTGGAATGTTACAAATGCCAACAATTTTGGACACATGGCAAAATTGCGAGAATAATGATCCCTCTAAAGAACCTGTAGTAAAAAGCAGAACCTCGAATGGCTTATGGATATGAAAGAAAGATCGGTATAGCAATGAATAATGCAGTCGGCTCTACAAACTAAACTTGAGAAGTAGTTGAGTATGTTGTTGATAGTGGATGTTCAAAACACATATTGAGGTATTAGAGACAAGTTTCTTACATTACGAAAGGAAAAGAGATGGATTAAGTCTTCTTTGGAAGTAGTAGGAGTTCATCAAAATAGAACTAAGAAGAAGGCATAGTCAAATTGGGAACAAAGGAATGAAAGTGGAAAATGTTCTACTAGTAGAAGGTATGAAACATAATCTTTTAAGTGTGGAGTCAAATGTGTGACCAAAGGTCATAAAATTACTTTTGATTAACAAAAGTGTGAGATAAAGAAAGAAGGTTCAAGGGGTGTCGCTATAGGCTGCAAAGAACTTTAAGCGTATATATGTATTAAGCTGAAATTGGAAGTAGAAAAGTGTTGTCTAGGAAAGGAAGATAGAAGTTGTATATGTACGAGGAAAGGAATAGGTCCACATACATTTTAATAACAATGAGAAGTCGAGGAAGAAAGCTGATCCCGATGTCCCGGATCACGAAACCAAGCCAACACTTTTATGCAAGCATTACTTAACAAGGAAAGAAAACAAAGACCGGGTTCAAATCAAAGGAATCTTCAACAACAAAACCACTAGAAATTTGCATCTTGATGTAGTTGGACCAACTACAACAAAAGAGCTTAAAGGTGAGAGATATTTTATATTATTAGTTGAAGTGATTATATACAGGGGGAATGGTGCGGTTTATTTCGAAAGGAATAAATCATAGAAACTTTGAAAATTTAAGATCTATAAAGGAAATGGTTGAAAATGAGATGGATTCAGAATCAAATTCTTAAGATGTCAGTGTGGAGAATTCACCTCAAAGGGAATTTATGGACTACTTAGAGCTTAATCATGGAATAAAATAATTCCTAATTGGCTAGGACACCTCCATGAGAATAGGTTATTTGAAAAAAAGAATATGACAGTACAAGAAGTGGCTCGAGCAATGATAATGGATTGAAAGTTAATAGATATTTTTTGGACATAAGTTACATACAGTTCACATTCAAAATAGAGTAATGCTTAGAAACAACAGCGTCAAAAACTCCCTCTGACTATGGAAAGGAAGACCCGACCAAAATGTGAAGCACTTCACTTGGTTTTGGAAACAAATACTACATCAAAGAGATGTGAGAATGGAAAGTTTGACTCTTGTGTGGATAAAGAGACATATTTTTAGTTAATCAGGTACAAGGAAAACATACAAATTGTTACAATCTAAGATTAAACAAAGTTGTGGAAAGCATCCATTAACAGTGATGAAATAAATTGAATAAGAAATCAAAGGAGAAAACAAATCAATGGAACAATTTTTTGAAGAGAAGAGAAAAGAGAAGAAAAGAGGAGAAGATAGAGATAGAGAATCCAGCCAGTAGAAGTTCAACAAGTATCACCGAGACACTGTAAAGCAGTCCTTGAAGAATTAAATATGAGATCAGATTATTGGAAACAAGATGCAAGAGTTGGAGACTAGAAGAAGAAAAATCAGTTCACCGGAACAAACACACCTAGCATTCTTATCTGCAATTGAACCAAAGCTGTTTTGAAGAAGCGAGGAAAGGGAGGGATGAATTTTTGGAATAAGGCCATGGATGAAAATTGGGATCAAATGAAAAATAGCGCTTGGGAATTGGTTCCAAGACCAAAGAATAAGAATGTGATCAACACAAAATAGGTTTTAGGAATAAATTGAATGAATATGGGCCAGTTCTGAGGAACAATGGGTGGTATGTAAAAGGATGTACATAGATTGAAAGAATGCATTTTGAAGAGACATTTTCCCGGTTACCCCAGGCTGAAAACAATCTGTTTTTTCTTTTAACATGCATGCTCCAAAAATGTTAAGAAGAAGTATATATATCAAATGGGATGTAAAATCATCTTTTCAGAATGGAGAACTTGAAGAAGAAGTCTACATTGAACAGCAGGAAAAGTTCAGGTTATTAGAGAGAACACAAACTATGTGTGTAGATTAAAAAAGGCCATGGTCTAAGCAGGGCTCCTGGGCAGCAGGTACTCCTAGGCGGATAAAGGTATCTCATGGCAGTGAGGTTGAAGGAAGTGGACAACAACTTCATAAAGGTAGTCAAAGGTAATATTTATTAGTGAAGTTTATGTTGATATTATTATTTTGTGTAGTGATGATGACAGATTAAGAAAGAAATTTGCAGGTATCTGAGAATGAATTTATAGAAATATAGATTTACACTTGGAGAACTATCATTCTTTCTAAGACTTCAGATATGTCAAAACAAAAAGGAATTTTATTTCTAAAACCAAGTTTATCAGAGAAATGTTAAAGAGGGTTAGAATGGAAGATTGCAAACCGGTTATCACTCATGCAAAACAGGTTGTAAGTTGAGCAAGATGATGATTCAAAGTATACGGATCATGGAAATATAGTCCAATGATTGGCAGCCTATATGTGGCAACATCGAGACGAGATGTAATGTGACGGTTAGACCCAATTAAGCACAATTTCAAAAGCGGACACCAAAGGAATCACATGTATGTATTAGCGGTAAAGGGATTTTTAGATATCTCAAAAGGAACATAAGAGTTTGGATTATGGTATCAAAGGAAAAGGTATATCATTTATTGCCTACGGATGCCAGTTAGGCCGGTTGTATTTGATGATAAATGAAGCACCCGATTGGAGCAATGTTCTACTTAGAAGCATTTGGTATTTATCATGGCTAAACGAAACAATCATCGATATGTATCTATTAGAAGTGATGTATTGCAGCGGTAGCATGTTGTACCTGGGTTCTTTGGATGAAACAAACTTTGAAAAGCGGAATGCTCTGAGTTGAGTATGATAAGCCCGTTCCAATATATTGTGATGATACAGTGCCATCAATATCTCAAAACCGGTGATGCACTCCAAGGCGAAGAACATTACAATCAAGTATAACTTTCTGAAGTTGTAGAAAAACATGGGGTTGATTATGTAGACACAAAGAACAAGTGAGGACATATTTTTCAAAGACCACTTTACTGAAACCTTTGATTATCTTCACCAAGACTTGGAGTTATTTCTACTCAAAGTAATGAATGTTTTGAATGCTTATCTTATATGTCTTAGATGTACATGAGGAAGCACCATAAGAGGAAATTTGTCGGTGACAACCTGGATGGAAGATACCTTTTCCATTGATGAAAAAGAGGGGAGAGATTTATCAGATACGAGAGGAATGAGGCATGGTTCGGGGGAGGCGATTTATCGGATACGGAGACTGACATGGTTCTAGGAGGCAGTGCTCAGTCTGAGGGATAAGAGAGGCATGGTTCCAGAGGGAGCATAAGGTGATATGATTCAGTATTGCATGAGTGTTGCCATCAATTCGAGGGGTGTTGATTAAAGGTTGGTTGTCATTGATGGCCAACCCTTGAAGAAATCTCACTTAGCACAAAGGTTTAATGGACCCAATAGTGTTTGATGTAAATATGACTCATTGTGTTTTGACCTTGGTGCAGTAGAATTAAATATGGA
Source organism: Picea sitchensis (assembly GCA_010110895.2). Classification (NCBI taxonomy): domain Eukaryota; kingdom Viridiplantae; phylum Streptophyta; class Pinopsida; order Pinales; family Pinaceae; genus Picea; species Picea sitchensis. Next base: position 7,333 of record SNQJ01S0041205.1, read on the forward strand.
TGAACTCAAAGTGGTCCCCTTATGGTGAAAGCCCTCGGGAAGATGCTTTGTGGAGTAAAGAGAACCCATTCTTAATTGTGGAATAATGAGATGAAGAATTGAATTTGTCGGGGAAAATATCCTAGATGGATAGTGTTTGTCATGTAATTTCCGGTGGTACATGGAACGTCACATAAATCCTCCAACTTCACATGGCCACAAATATCTAACCATGAGGAGTTGGAGAACCTAGGTTTGAGCAATGGACCCAAGTTTGTTTGATGGAGTGAAGTATTATTATGATATATTTTTTTGGGAATACTATTCTATATGGATGGTACATGTCGTACCATTTACGGTGGTATGTAGAAGTCACATAACTCCTCTCACTTGGTTTGAGAGTCGTAGCCTTACAGAGTTGAAGGACCCTCATATGTCATCTAGAAACCCCAAAGAATGTCAAAAGTGGTCAAAGATGGATCGATGTCACGGATTGAAGCGTCGACAATCTGTGGCTACAACGTAGCTTTTCAGATGGCCGAGTAGTCAAAGTGGTTTAAATTTTAAAGGTAAATAATAAAATTGAAGTGATGAGTGTATTATAATTTAAGCCAGGCCACAAAATAAATTATTTCAATAATAGAATTTAATGGAGAAATTAGAAGTGGATCCCACCCTAAAATAAGGAAAGAAAGTGGAATAGTTACCTAGAAGATGTTTTAAAGGAGCTACTTGGATAGTATAAATGGGGCAAAGACTCTCGTTTATTATTGTTTTGTCATGGTTGATAAGAAGTAAATATGGATGAACTCCAAAGTGGTCCCCTTATGGTGAAAGCCCTCACGGGAAGATGCTTTGTGGAGTAAGAGAACCCATTCTTAATTGTGGAATAATGAGATGAAGGAAATTGAATTTGTCAGGGAAAATATCCTAGATGGATAGTGTTTGTCATGTAATTTCCGGTGGTATGTGAAACGTCACATAATTCCTCACGGTTAGAGAGTTATGGCCATGAGAAGTTGGATACCCCAGGTTTAGGCAATGGACCCAAGTTTGTTTGATGGGTAACGGTATTATTTATGATATATTTTTAGAGAATACTATTCTATATGGATAGTACATGTCATGCCATTTCTGGTGGTATGTAGAACGTCACATAACTCCTCACGGTTTGAGAGTCATGGCCTTACAAAGTTGAAGGACCCTCATATGTCATCTAGAAACCCCAAAATGTCAAAGTAGTCAAAGATGGATCCTGATCTGGATCCGAAACGTCGACAATCTAATGACTACACTGTGGCTTTTCCGATGAAAACTGGTAGTCAAAGTGGTTTAAGAGATTTTAAAAGGTAAATAATAAAGTGAAGTGATGAGTGTATTATAATTCAAACTGAATACAAAATAAATTATTTCAATAATAAATTTAATGGAGAAATTAGAAGTGGATCCAACCCTAAAATAAAGAAAGTGGGCCAAGTGACCTAGAAGATGTTTTTAAGGAAGCTACTTGGAGAGTATAAATAAGAGGCAAGGCTCTCTCATTTGAATTACACTTGAGCATATTGAATATCTGTAGGTGTCTAAGGTAACCAAAGGATATCTAAGCCTAAATTCTAAGGAAAGTGAAGAAAAGAAGGCCGAAATGCAAGGAAGGATAAATTATTTTGATGGTGCTTTCTAAGGTATGTTATTTACAGCTCATCTCACCATTTTCACTATAACGTTTTTTCTATAATGATTCAGACCATGAAATTTCTATGCAAGTGAGAAAACATATCCAAGTATATGTGGTAAAAAATTCATCTTGTGGGTCGTTGTATTTTGGGAGTTACACTCCATGGAAAATAGCATTTGTGGCCAGTCCTTAAACTAGTCAAAATCAGGTGTTTCGGGTAAAAACGTCATAACTTCTTAATAATAGATCCAAATTCAGTGAGACCAAATGTGTTGGTTAGGGTACAGTCTGTGGTATGCTGTGTAATAGTTTCAAATCAATTCATCAAATATTTTGTGTGGGGCACGCTCTACAAGGTCGCTCTCTAGAATAAGCCAAAATTCAACAAGGTGTGTCATTTTTGCTATAACTCATTTTATGAGAGGTTCTAAGTAGTGACACCTGGAGTAATTGCATAAAGAAAATTGAAGAACATTGTGTATCAATTTGAGATCTTTATACATTACAGGTTCAAACTTATGATTACTTCAAGTTACAGTTGTTGACTAATCCAAAACTAGTCTTGTGAGACTAAAGAAAAGTTTGATGAAAATACTATCCTCGTGTTGTTAAAGTTAAGGAAGGTTTGTAGGAATGTGATGATATACACCAGGTCTATTACAGAGCTACAAATTAGATTTGGATGATGAAATTGATGAGGGCTTTTGGTTGTGGTACATGTTGAGTACATGGTTGAGACAAGTAGTTGATGAATTGGTGCACATACATGAGGTGTATAGTTGATGATTTTGGTACATATTGATGAGTCATAGTTGATGAGTAGTTGACACATGGTTGGTACATACTTGGTACATGGTTGGATGCACTTGTTTATGGTACAGGTTGATTATAGGTTGGTGCATGGTTGATGAACTTGTTTATGGTACAGGTTAATTACAGGTTGAGGTACATGTTGATGCATGGTTCAGATTTATTGGTAAAGGTTTACAGAGGTATATCTCACAGTGATAGTGTGACAGTGGTTCCATCATTCTACTTCTACTTCATGGTGGCAGGACGGGGCAAGGACAGGTGGTTGTAGCCACCTTCCGGTTGTAGCCAGAGAACAT
>SNQJ01S0041205.1:32075-50522 GCA_010110895.2 Picea sitchensis
GTCGGGTTTGTTACATAGGTCAACCCTACTACACATATATTTACACATTACATGTACATTTATCCCCACATATGCCCCCCCTTTGGGGTCATATCATATACATTTAGACTTATATATGATCCCCTTGGGTCAAAACAAAGAGCACTCTCATTCATCTTTTAATTCCTTGTTCACCCTTTTGTTGACCTTTTTGCCCTTTTAATAAAGTAAAGTGACTTTATAAGCTCAAAGTTACCTAAAACACCTTTTCAGTTAATTACTCTATCACTTTTTAAAAAAAATACTTTTTTTCCTTGATGACAACAAATAATTAATTGATTCCCTTTATTTCCACTAACTATATCCTACGAGAATCATTTAGACTATTACGTAAATCTTCTGGAGGGATAATTTAGAAAGGGACATTATTGTCCTCTCTTCTCGAGATTTCTTGTCCTTAAGAAAATACAAGTTAAGATGTTTCCAGATCTAGTCGACTTTCCATGTGGCATCCTCTTCTAGAAAATCTCTCCACCTAATGAGGTACTCTCGAGCTACACTATTATGAAATTCCTCTCACGAAACTCCAAAACCTCCTCAAGAACCAACACTAAATTTTCCTCCTCATCCAATTGGTCTAACTTTGCAGGAGAAGTGACATGTTGTCTCAATGCCTTCTTGAGGCACAAAACATTAAACACATTGTGGATATTACTTCATTTCATCAACTAAATATCATAAGCTACCTCAATAACTCTCTGAAAAATCCTATAGAGGCCATAAAAGAGAGGTTTTATTCTTTTTGCACTACTTTTATTTAGTGAAGACTATCTATAGGGACATAATCTAAAAAATACCAAGTCTCCCACCTCAAAAGTGCACTCAAATCTATGTCTGTATGCATAGATATTCTATTGATTTTTTTCCATCTATAAATTGTCCTTGAGTGTCTTGAGGATATCATGACTCTCCTGAATCCAATACTTGGATTTGGGGGCCCTACTATCTACAAATGTCATATCAACAAATGAAGGAGCATCATAGCCATATAATTCTTTGAATGGGGTCATACCAATGGACATGTGATAAGTGTTATTATAGAAATGTTCTCCCAAATGCAATCACGTAATACAGGATTTATCCTACCTATACACATAGTTACATAAATACCCCTTGATCCACTTCTTCACTATCTCTATCCAACCATCTATCTAGAAGTGATAACTAATGATAGGAGTTAATTGTGTGATAGCCAACCTAAACAACTCCTTCCAAAAATAAATGAGGAATCTGATATCCCTGTCAATGACAGTGTACTTTGGAAACCCAAGAAGTATGAAAACCTCCCTAAAGAACAACTTTGCTACCTATGTTTCCTTGTACTCTAAGGGAATGAAAAATAAGTGTGTGAACTTGGTTAACTGATTTAACATCACATACATGAAATCTCTTCCATGTACCTTCAGTAGACCTATGATGAAATCCATTGACACACTTTTCCACTTCTACTATCAAATGGGTAATGGATGAAATAACCCCACAGGATGAGTTTTCTTTGAATTTTTTTGTTGACAAGTCATACACTCCCTTAAATAACTCAATACATTATATTTGAGGCCCTTCTAGGAGAAACTCTCCTAGATATGATTGTAATTTTTAATGTACCTAGGATTTCCTACCAGAGGTGCATCATGCCTAGAGTTAATAATCGTCTCCTTCAATATAGAATCAAGGACTAAGTATATGAAATCCTTCTAGTAGATGATGTCATCCACCACTTTGTACCTATCGTTCTATATGATGTGATCCATCAAATCAAAAGAAAATTTATTCTTGGAACAATCTACCAAGAGATGAGATTTCCAATCAATTGAAATATTTGTAGGTGAACATATCTTCGGTTTCCTGGAGAGACAATTAGAAAGCACATTTTTTTCCCTTTAACATAATCTATGTCAAATTCTTATTCCTATAATTTTATGACCCACTTCTGTCGCCTCTCATTTAAGTTCTTATTCCTAAAGATGTGTCTCAAATTGTTGTGTTCATTCCTAACCACAAATTTTCCACCAACCAATTATTGTATGAATTTCACCAAGGAAATCATGATGGAGAGAATTTCATTGTCACAGATGAAGTATATCATCTATGAATCTATCAATTTACTTCTCTCATATGCTATATGATGTCTATGTTTCATCAGAACTACTCTTATGCCCTCACACAATCCATCACACTCAAGCACAAAGGGTCGAGTGAAATCAGGAAGTGCAAAAACTAAGCAAGTTCTCTTCACTTCCTTCATCCTTTAAAATTTATTCTATGCCTCCTCTATCCACCTGGATTCCCCTTTCTTCATGATATCTCTGATTGGTGCATAAAACTATGAGAATCCCTTTACAAATAACCAATAGTAGCTTCATATCCATAAGAATCCACACAACTGAGTAATTTTCTTGGGCGTTTCCCAATCCAATATGGCTTGGATTTTCTCTCTATGTACCTATACACCCTAGGCACTGACCACATGAGCTAATTATAGGATAAATTCTATTTCAAACTCACACTTTTACTCCTTGGAATACAATGAATGATCCTCCATGATGCTCATAATTTCATCTATATGTTACAATTGCTCCTCTGATGTCATATTGTATATAACAAGATCATCAAAGAACACCAACAAGAACTTCCTCAACTACTTGTTGAATATGCGGTTCATGCAGGAATCAAATGTACTTGGTGTGCTAGTCAAATCAAATGGCATGAACAAAAACTCATAATTCCCATAATGGAACCTAGAATTAGTTATCGGGATATCCTACTCTCTGACTCTGATCTGATGATATCTTGATCGAATATCAATATTAAAAAAAAAAAACAACCCCATGCAAGCAATCTATTAACTCATTGATCTTAGGAATGGGGTACTTGTTTTTTATGGTATTCTTATTCAAGGCTATATATTCAATGCGCATCCACATGGTGCCATTCTTCTTCTTCACCAACACTATAGAAGAAGTGAATGGAATAGAACTAGGTCTTATGTGTCCCATATCCAACAATTCCTTAATATAATTATCAATTCTATCCTTCAACTTCTTTGGATTCATGTAGGTAGTAGTGATAATAGGGTTTTCTCCCTCCTCCAACTAAATGGTGTGATCAAATCCCTTGTCAGGCAGTCTCCCTGAAGGTATCTATCGAAAAATCCTATCATGCTTACTAAATAGTGCTTGAATATCCATATGATGATGTTTTCAACCCTATGCATTTTATTGAGTTGTAATCAAGAAATCAATTGCACACGCTACATCTCCATTCTTGAAAATAGCCTCCATACTTTTGGTTGAAACAATATTAGGGCCACCATTTGAAATTCCCCTCAAAAAAACCTTCTTGTCATTTGATGTATGGAATATCATGTTCATTACCTGGTAATTCATCATGGTTTCCCCTAAAGAATGAAGCCATTGAACACCCAAAACTATATTGGTGTACACCAAATCCACCACATAAAAATCATCAGTCAAGGTATAGTTTCCCAACATCACATGAAACCTCATAATATTTTTTTGCATGTCATATTAAATCCATCAACCACTACCACATTGAACCCCTCAAAGTACTCTATAGCAATGCATCTCCTAGCCACCAATGCTACATGAATGAAGTTGTGAGTCACCCCACAATCAATAGAAGTTGTGACTTGATGTCCCCATATTACTCCTCTAACTATAAAAGTGTAGTATCTACGAGTTCCTGATAGAGTGGATATAGTCCCACCCTTTGCCTCCACACTAGGATCATCATCACTTGAGTCTCCCTGCATGTTTCCCTGTTTCTATGTATCTTCATTCTCTTCCTCATCATTGTCTAAGTGCACCTTTATATAGTGTAATTTTCCCTTCCCCATGCACATGTGTCCCATCTCCCAAGGATATTTGCAACTAAAAAAAAGTTTCTTCCTTCTCAACTCATTGTAGGTTTCCGTGCCCATCTTCTCCTTTCTGATTCCCTCTTTCTTAAAATATTTTTTATCCTTTTTTCAGTGGGGAGCGAAAGTATTAGAAAACATTTTTATCTTCGGGAACACATCCTCCATGTCTCGTGTCCTCATCATGACATTCCATAGAGTCTCTAATTTGAATTCTTTCACCCAACCATGCATTGGATCAGATAAAAATTTAGTGACCAACATAAATAGCCTCTACTCAGATATATCTATCTGTTGACAGACGAAAATGACCGTCTGTGAACTGGAAGAATGAATCTGGTCTGGGGTTGTCTAAATAACCCAAGCCATTTGGTGTAACTCGTTCTGACGGGTTTAATGGCTCTGTTAGCCAATCTAAGAGTCCCAAGGAAACAAATAAAAATAAACGAAATAACTAACTAATTACTAATTACTATATATATATATAATACATAACTATTATGAATATATTAATTAGGAAATTTACTCATCTTATTTATATACATGATATACACGCTGCAAGTTTTGATATAAACTTACAAAAACTCAATGTGAGAAAATGACTTCTTTTAAAAAAGGAAGATAAAGAAAGAACATAAAAATATTTTTGGTTTTTTCTTTATAAATCTTAAACTAATAAAAAGAAAATACTATGAAACAAAAAAGTGTGGATAGTCGAAAGCCAAGCCACACATTCGAATTTCAGTGATAAACAAATAACAGAAAAATGTAAATGAACTAACTTGTTAGTGAATTAGTGATGTGTATCCAAGCATCTTCATGATTTGAGAACATCCAAGTACCATGTCCAAGAGGGAAACCTACAAAGAACCTTAATATTGTTCTAAATAAATTCAGAACAAAGTGTTGGCAGTTTGGGTGTTAATGACTGAAGCGGAGACACCAACATAAATATGTGATTTCATGATTATACAGAATTACTATAAGATAAATCTGAAAGTAATCTATACATTTCGTTTCTCAATCAAAATTGAAAGATAAACCATGTCATTTTAACTGAAAACATAATCAAAACATTCATAATTTGAGGAACAAATTGGAGATGGTATTTATAATATAATATCTTTCACATCATAGATCATTTAATATAAAGATATCATATCTATACATGTATCAGGACATAACAAAACATAAATGATAACATTAAAAACAAAAGGCTAAAGCTAAAATGTGTAAAATGCTATTCCATTAAGTTATGAAGTCACCCATCCATCTCTTGCTCCCAGCAAAGATGCCTCTATTGCAAAAATATGTAGGATTTAAAGAGTTCTTGTAAACTAAACATCCTATCTTGTAGGATAGGATCAAATATAAAAATGATTTACTAGTTACAAAAATAGAGGGTCATAAATCCACTCCATATCAAACTGTATCTCTCAAAATTATAAAAGTTTGGTTTCTGTTTTACAAAATGAGCCAAAAGAAATGGCTAATTAACTAAGTTCATAACTACTTCATCTTATGATATCACCACAAGATACATCATACGCTTAAAGAAAAACAAAATGAATAAATTAGATATTTATTTAACTAATATTTTCCAAAATTTTACATGAGAATTGACTGGCTATAGCTAGTCTTATTTTAAACAACATAAATCTATATCAATCTATGAGAATTGACAGTGTACAAAGATTTAAAGATGGTTGTGTCTACTCATAATTATAAAGTGAAACCATGAAATCTATTGTGAACAAAAAAACTTCTTTAACTAGTCTATGTTTCAGAAAATTACAACAATTGATGCTCTGACAGACCTTGTCTATTGTTTAATATGAGGAATTCTGGTTTCCCTCCTTGAACTAAAATGTGACACAGACACAAGTTTAACTAGAAGGCATCTAAACCAAACAAAATGAAAAAAAATGAAAAAAAACAAAACAAAAGTAAATCAAAGAAGAAAAAATATGTACAAATATGGATCTGAAAACATCATGCGAAATATCTCTTGGGAGACTGAAAGAAAATAGAAAGATCCTAATTTATGTGAATGCAGTCCTACTCCTGATACCTTGGGTCAGGGTTGAATTTACAGTTAAGATTTATTTATCTCTTTACTCTCCATTTAATATTTTCATGACAATACTGCATTTTTTGAAAAGAAACATTCAACGAAAAGCAAAGAGAAAATGATCAAGCAGAGTTCCCTGACAACAGTCATATTATGGTTCTCTTGGTGCGCCCACTTGTGCTCATGACTGCATTATTACAAAGAGAAACAGTGAGGAATAAAAATAAAAGAAAACTTCCTCCTAAACCTACCCTAACTACTAAACAAATCAGAATACTACGTGAAGTCATGCTTCCAACATAGCCATCGGAGTAACTCCAATCCTGCAATGGATGAAAAATAAAATATTACTAACAAGAATGGTGGTATATCAAAAAATGACATAAATATATCACACTTGCCTTCATAAACATCATTTAAAAGCAAAGTAAGCATGATCTTACCATTCCCTTGAACATTCTTATTGTATGAATCCTCCAGCCATTCGACAATCTTGTCGTGATATGGGTCATAATGGCATGGGTGAGTGTAATTAATTTTGGAAAACTTGTCAAGATTATGGGGAAATGACATAACCATCAGCCAAGGATGAAGTGCCCCATCCTCTCGACAATTCTCCAAGTGTTCATTAATTTCTTCACACGGAGGATCTAAAATAAATATGTCACGTCTACTTCCAAGATACTTAGGTAAAAACAAAGCAAGAACAACTTTATCTTTATTATGAAGATTTTTTATATACGAATATTCAAGCCATCCTAAGATCTTGTCACAAAAATGAGGATGCAAACCATGACTTTGATTAAACGAATATATCAATGGGGAACTCATCATAAGAGGATTCATGACATCAATTAGATCATTGGTTTGAATGCTTCCTTTGATGAGATTGATCATTTCAAAATGTGAAGCATAAACATTAAAATTCGAGCTAATCAAAGAACGAATATGCAACGTAGAATGTTTGATCTCCATAAGATAGAGTGCATTGTCTTTTTCAACAATAAACTGTGTAAAACCATCTCGCAACATGTCCTTTTCCCATGTGAGTGATGAAAGTGAAAGAGCATCAAATCTGACTTTATCAATGTTATGTTTGGAATTAATTTCACCAAATCTTGGCATATCGAAAGGATATGATTGCGGAGGAAAAGAGTAGGATGTTGTAGGTAAGGTATCAAGTCCACTAGAATCTAAGAAGAAATCAATATATAAATAATAAAAGGAATCAGAAATAAGCACATGAAAAGAATCTATTGAGCTATGATATTTAACAATGGTATTCTCAAGATATTTCTCTTCACTTTCTTTAAAACTCCTACTCTATTTTGGTGATAAATTCTTCAACATAATATGATCATCTATATTTTCCTCCCATATGATAGATAATTCAAAACTTACGTGACAAACGTCTAGTCTTTCCTGTGGATAAAGTACATTTTAAAGATGAAGGTTTAAGGTTTCTCCTTCCAATTGTGTATTTTATTCTCTAATCAGTTTCATAGGAGTGTTATAATGTTTAAGATGATTTTCATCACTTAAGTGTTCTTCAATGACTGAGTTTAAATATTGATTAGAGCATGAGTTACAAGAATGAGGATATTCACCTTGACCAAGAATTGAATCTTCTTGCACGATGGTTGAAGACTGAAAATATAATGATTCAGAGGAAAACCAGTTTGGTTTTTGGTAAGAACCTAGTCAATAGATTCTACCTCCCTTGCTTGTTCAAAATTTTCAAATGGATTCCTCTCATCTTGCGAACAAAATTCTTCTTGCAATTGAGTGATAGGATTTGAAATTGGTTCTTCATTCGTGATTGAATATGAATGGATGAAAGGGACGCAATAATCATAGAGGAGATTTAATACAAATGACATGTCATCGAGATTAAATTTACAGAGGATATGATAGATTCTTGTCGAAAATTCTTTCGAAGATGAATCACCATTGATTAGCGAAGTCTCAAATTCTTCACATAATTGATTGTAATCATAAATTTCAAAAGAATCTAAAAATTCATCTACAAATTGAAACCAATAAAAAATGTGACATGCTGGAAAGGACTGAAACCAATGTTTAATCCGACCTCTAAAAGTAAAAGCGAACAATCTACATAAAACTTTTAAATCAGAAATGTCATGTTTGATGCATTTTCACCAAAACTTGTTAAGGTGGTATTTAGAAGATATATCCCCCCTACCATCAAAGGTGAGTTTGGACAAGTGAGAGAGTGTCTCGTTGGGAACATAAGGTAATGAGAAGTGGAAAGCATGTTCCAACACAGTGATTTGAGGAGCCATGGGGAAATTAAAAACATTTGAAATAAAGGCTCCTACAAGGCCAGCTTGTCATTCGTCCCTCCTTCTAGCGCCATTTGTTGATGGACGAAAATGACCATCCATCAACTAGAAGAACGAATCCGGTCTGGGGTTGTCTAAATAACCCAAGTCGTTTGGTGTAACTCGTTCCAACGGGTTTAATGGCTCCATTAGCCAATCTAAGAGTCCTAAGGAAACAAATAAAAAGAAATGAAATAACTAACTAATTACTAATTACTATATATATGTACATACATAAAACATAACTATTATGCATATATTAACTAGGAGATTTTCTCATCTTATTTATATACATGATATACACGCTGCAAGTTTTGATCTGAACTTACAAAAACTCAATGTGAGAAAATGACTTCTTTGAAAAAAAGAAGATAAAGAAATCACATAAAAATATTTTTGGTTTCTCCTTTATAAATCTTAAACTAATAAAAAGAAAATACTATGAAACAAAAAAGTGTGGATAGTCGAAAGCCAAACCACACATTCAAATTTCAGTGATAAACAAATAATAGAAAAATGTAAATGAACTAACCTGTTAGTGAATTAGTGATGTGTATCCAATCATCTTCATGATTTGAGAACATTCAAGTACAATGTCAAAGAGGGAAACCTACAAAGAACCTTAAGACTGTTCTAAATAAATTCAGAACAAAGTGTTGGCAGTTTGGTTGTTAATGACTGAAGCAGAGACATGAACATAAATATGTGATTTCATGATTATACATAATTACTGTAAGATAAATCTGAAAGTAATCTGTACATTTCGTTTCTCAATCAAAATTGAAAGATAAACCCTGTCATTTTAACTGAAAACATAATCACAACATTCATAATTTGAGGAACAAATTGTAGATGGTATTTATAATATAATATCTTGCACATCACAGATCATTTAATCTAAAGATATCAGATCTATACATATATCAATACATAACAAAACATAAATGATAACATTAAAAACAAAAGGCTAAAGCCAAAATGTGTAAAATGCTATTCCATTAAGTTCTGAAGTCACCCATCCATCTCTTGCTCCCAGCAAAGATGCCTCTATTACAAAAATCTGCAGTATTTAAAGAGTTCTTGTAAACTAAACTTCCTATCTTGTAGGATAGGATCAAATCTAAAAGTGATTTACTAGTTACAAAAATAGAGGGTCATAAATCCACTCCATATCAAACTGTATCTCTCAAAATTATAAAAGTTTTGTTTCTGTTTTACAAAATGAGCCAAAAGAAATGGATAATTAACTAAATCCATAACTTCTTCATTTTATGAGATCACCACAAGATACATCATATCCTGAAAGAAAAATGAAATGAATAAATTAGATATTTATTCAACTAATATTTTCCAAAATTTTACATGAGAATTGACTGGCTCTAGCTAGTATTATTTTAAACAACAAAAATCTATATCAATCCATATTAATTAGGAAAATGACAATAAAAGCATAACCAAGATAAAAACAAATCTTACCTTTCAACTGAATACTAAATTTGAATCACAAAATCTCAGAGTTCATCACTGCTTTGACACACTCAACATTTTTTATTATGAGATTTCCAATCCTTTCCAAACGATTTGTTTGTCCTTGTGCATTTGTTTTGAGTTCATGGTTTTCACTTGTTAATGAGTCAATCTGAGGTGCGAGGGTATTAATCTTTTCCTGAAGGACAGGGACATCTGTGTAATATTTTCCTATCCAATACAAACACACTTCACATTGTAGATCTGAGACAGTTGGTTGAGGAAACACATGACTGTGCGTCAAAATGCTACCACTGTCCACTATGGGTTTTTGACTGAGTTTGATCCCTGTAAAATCTTTATTATGTTTCAGGCATGGTGGCAGGTTATCTACAAAATAGTAGGTCTGACTTAGATCCTATTTAGGGTAACTAGGTTCTTCCCCTACCAAGAAATGTTCAATCTCAGAATCAAAGCTTTCATGGACCTCGATCGCTTTGATTGAGCTCACATGAGCTTTCGATCTATTCCGTAGGCTCCTCGAGATTAATCTCCCTACCTTTTAGTTACTAAACCCAATGTCTAGATTCTTATTTAACAGTTTGTGTGAGTGTTTATTTACGGTCTTTGCAATGGCATTAGGGAAAACATATTGCTCACGCTCAGGATTTTTAATGATTCTAGGGTCAGCATCCTGTTGCTCGAACATAGGCTTATCGGGTGTTCCCTTTTCACAGGGTTCTTCACTTAATAAATCTGTCCTGTCAATGGAAGGAACTTGAGGCCTTCTAGCATAATCTTATATACCACAGGAAACTCTACAGGAATTGTTGTAGAAAAATAAAAATAAAAAAAAAGTTTATCTCAATCAGAACAAAAAATACGAGAAATTTACCTCCAAAGATCGAGACATATCTCTGCATTGATCCAATTTCTGGAGAAACTGCCAACAATGAAGGTAAAAGGGCTCATTTACGTTTTGGTTTTTCAAGGGTTTGATCTAATTCGTCACATTTTTCTCATAAATTCTCCCACAAAAACGTGTCTCGTGCATCTAGTGTCCCCATCTATCTGAGTTGTGACAACTCTCTGAAATGAAATTCCAGATCCTTTTTTTCAAATCGCTCCATCAAATTTTATGTGAAGTCCAGATAGGATGTAATGTTTACATGACCCATAGTGACCAATCCATGGTACCACCACTCATGGACCTCTCCATATAAATGAAAGGTAGTGAATTTAATCACTTCTTCCTTCATCATAGGGTTGAGTTCGAAGTATGTGTCCAAATTCTAAACCCATGCTCGAGTTGTGCACTTGTTCAAACCATCAAAGGATGGATTGGTTAGCTTTCCAACTTCTCTTAGTATAGCAATGTTTTTTTGACCCCTGTTGGCATTCCTTGGTGTGTTCCTTTATTTTATAGTACAATAGTAATGTAATGACATGGTATCCTAAAAATCATCACCAAGATCCCTACACTCCCTCCAGTAATCACTAAAGTCTTCACCTTGTCCTAGCTTCTCCTGATTTCTTGTGTGTTTTTCCCCCAAGAACTAAGGTAAAATATTTCTATCAATCAATCTATTGGTGGTCCTAGTGTGGTTTTGTGTAGGGATATTATTGTTGCCTCCCTATGCATGATTCCCATTGTTTCCATTAGTACCCCCTGAACTATTGTTTCCCCCATGGTTTTTGTTTTCTTTCATGTTGGTAATTAAATGTCTCATGAGTTGTACTATTTATTGCTTCCCCTTGGATAAATCATTTAATATAGGGATGTCACTGTCCTCGGGTCTCTCATTGTTGTCCTGCATGTCTCCCTGTTTCTCTACTTCTAGTTGGTCATCTTCTTCTAAGCTTGATTGAAATATGCTTTATGATCATGTATGCATTTTACTTATGTAGATGATGTATATCTTATCTTCATGGCTCATGAAACAACAAACCCCCTTTGTCTGGTAGGATTGAGGATTTGATACCACTGTATAATCCCCACTAAATGTTTTTTCATTTTTACTTAGTTTTTCACTGTAGAAATTTCTTCAAACACTTTGTTGTATAGTTCTATTAGATGTTTGTTGATGTAAAAGTTTTAACAAAAAATTTCATCCCCCTTTGAAATAATTTTACACCCAGTGTATTATCAAGTACTCATCCAAGTTGTGATTTACAATGAAGCATTGATACTAAAAAATCAATATATTTATTGCATTAATTATTTTATGGCAATCTAAATACAATGAAACCCCAACAAATAATGATAAAACATGATATATATTTGTTTTTTAATATTACAGTCCTCTAGGTAAAAGAAATCGACCCAACAATATGTGAATGAAAAATCAACAGATAGAACTTTTCCCAAGTGGAAGAAATGACCACCAATAGTCTAGAACTTGGTCTCTACTAAAGGAAATCAGCCCCAACAACTACCATGTCCACCTAGTAAGGTAATTTGACCCTCATACAACCATAAATCGACCCATCCAAGAGATAAATTCATACCTTTCATAAGATATGACCCAAATCCAAAGAAATCAAACCTAGATGAACAAACTCGACCCTTAAGTGAGTAAACTCGACCCCAATATGAGAAAAAATCTCCCAGTAAGAGATTTCATCCTCCAAGTGAGCAACACAACCCCAAAAACTAAATAAAAATGCATCCACCACTCAATTCAACCCTCTTTAATAAGAACTTGACCTCCTCAAGAGTATTCATCCCACATAAAAGAAAAACTTAGACACCAAAAAAAATTTAGCTTCCAAACGACAAAATTCGTCAGAATGAATCACAGTGAAAAGATCTGAGTCATATTCTCTCCATGACCAACTATAGTGGATGGTCTCACCACTGAAACCAATCTTCTTCTCTAGTGTTTTTCATCCCAACAACCAAAATCCACAAGAGCTCTTCAAATTCATTTTTACAAAATAACAATGCATAATGAGAGAGGGCACCCTCATTCCTCTTTTAATTGCTTGTTCACCCTTTTGCTGACCCTTTTACCCTTTTAATAAAACAAAGTGACTTTATAATATCAAATTCACTTAAACCACCTTTTCACTTAATTACTCAATGTCACTTTTTAAAAAGATTACTTTTTCTCTGCAATGATATTAAATAACTATTTAATTCACTTTCTTTCCACTGACTATATCCTACGAGAATCACTTAGGATATTATGTCAATCACCCAAAGTGATCATTTGGAAAGGGACATTAAACTTTCCAATCACATAAATAAAATTATAAAGAATTATAATTAATCCCTTACCTTCTTAAGGTCATTGTCATCATCATTATCATATTTCTGATTAAAATAATTTAAAATATAAAGTAAATGTACCAAAAATTTGTGTGTATGAAAATAAATTTATAATTATGAAACATTTTTTATGTTTATATTTTTTCCAAAAAAAAAAATTGGTATTTTCATTTATAAAATATATTAAAATTAAAATTTTCATGTATAGAGAGGTATTTATATAGTAAAAAGGATTCCAAATTCCATAGATTTTTCAAATTTTTCATCATCACCATATGACATTTGTTTAAAAAAATTACCTTCATCTTAGTTGGTTTTGTTTTATATCATTTTTTTATTTTAGGATAAAATTATTCTTAAAAACATGAATCCTATAAAATTTCAATTTTTTTTTTTTTTTTTTTTTTTTTTTAAATTATTCTAAAGACATGAATCCTATAAAATTTCATATTATTGCCATTATTATTATTATTATTTTTTTGATAAAATGTGGCACTCATCGAAAAGTTGTATTTTCATAACACATTTCCTATGTTCATCTAGTTCCTTTCATTCGAAGTATCAACTTCTCTGACATGCACTTACTAATATAAATTTTGCGAAGTATCAACTTGTCTGACATGCACTTACTAATATAAATTTTGAAACACATACATGCATATGTAAACATATCAATATTAATATTATTATATTAGTTTTTAGAAATATCCCTAAGTTATTCCTAGTCTCTTCAAAAGTTGTTAAGTCCCAAAAGTGTATTGGCATATTTGGTGGGGTAGCCAAGCAACTATTTTAGTGATAAACATATTCGATGTATTAAATGCTAGGAATCACGGGGTGATAAAAATACCAACTCCCTCCCAGACCTAGGGACTCCCCTCAATAAATTTCTAATAATTAGGACATGTGTGAAATTGGACAATAAGAAATCATTTAAAAAAAAGATATACTTGACAATCCTTAGTCTAGTTTATAGATGAGAAAGGTTTCTCATTTCTACCATCTCAAAAAATACAAAGAACCAAACCAAAGATTAAATGCTTATCAATTTCGTAATCTAAAAGAAAATGATGATGATCTAATTGCTTATGAGCATGTAATAATGTTTGATCTTTTGACTTTTTCTACAAAATTAGTTATTTTAAATAAGGTTTGAAATACATAAATATATTCCTATGGTTAATTATTTAAATGAAATTTTAATTAATTATATAAATAGTTTGTATTATAAATTAGTCCTTATTTGYTTGAAAATTACTTATTTTAAATAAGGTTTGAAATACATAAATATATTCCTATGGTTAATTATTTAAATGAAATTTTAATTAATTATATAAATAGTTTGTATTATAAATTAGTTATTATTTGTTTGAATATGGGGTTTTTYCCCTTTTATTACATCATTTTATTTTATTTGTTTTAATTAAAATAGTTATMATTTGTACTRAAAAAAATTTCATCCACAACATGCAATGAATTAATACAAAACAAAAGAAGGAGAGTGTTTGATAACACAATTTCAAATAGAACCAAAATYTCAAAATGTCTATTGATTAACTGAGTAGTTCTTATATTTCTAAAAGATAAAATAAAAATTATGTTGTTATATAWCCTAATGCATTAGGTAAAAAATAAAATTGTCTCACAAAACATATAAAAAATGATCTTATTAGAAAACTTWTTTGCTAAGGGATTTGTAATATCCTCAACCCCAAGATGGGMAATGCCACACAAAAACTATCTTTTGTCATACCATAGATTAATGATTCCAGTTACCATCAATTTCTACAATTATCTATRATACMATTTAACTAATAGTTACGCCCTCCATATACAMCAATATGAAGAAATAACAACATGCAATTAAAGGCTATATTATATACAATCACAACAAACCTAATTAAATATAGTACACACAATAATCAACATGTAATTACACATAAATAAACACTTATATTTTTTTGTAAAACACCAACTGCATGCAAATCTCAGATGGTCCTCCCTTCCATATAACTCACTACTCATAATCTATCAACAATGGGTCATCCCCAAGTTGGGGATATCACTCCAGTAGGGTAAATACTACTCTCACCATTCCCACTAATTTCATACAACACTCAACAAGACAAGGAAAGGCCAATGGAACCAACTCTAGAAGCAACCCCACCTCACAACCTCTCATTCCCCATAGCCTGTACTGCCCCAGGAAGTATACCCCTTATCTTCTCAACAATCTGTCAACTATCCCACTTCCCTTTTAGGGTTTCAACAACAGGTTGGACAAGAAGTATCAGAGTGCCATGGAACTTGGAACACATGAATTCTCTCAAAGATTTATGGCACCACTAGGCCAACACATAGGGAAATTAATTCCAAACAATTCTCTCACCTAGAGATAACACTCATGATCCTGACAATGTGCTTCTTTAGTATGATCACATTCCTGACAACCTGCATCTTTAAATCCATACCCCTAAGGATTTGCAAGGTAACCTAAGCTCCCTATATCCAATCTCTGATCATGGTAAGAATGATGGCCAACTTGAATGAATGACCATAATGAATGAAAATTACACTAATTATAAACATTATATATGCATTTTCCCTTTTAGACACTTGGAACTAAAGGAAATATCTTTCCCCCCACTTGTAATTCATTCCCTTCACTTAGGAAATTAGGGTAACATTAAATCATCACATAAGACTTTAGGAATTAGGAATACTATTGTTTTATTCCTAGGATTAATCCCCTTGAATTAGCCCCTTTTCTTTAATCCTTGATCCCCCTTTCCCTCTCATGGAGTCCTATCCCCCCATACCTTTTTGTCTAACTTGGTCTACAACAATGATGTATTTTATTACTAATATGAGTGATTTCATATTACAATGATATGCAGGTTTCCCTTTCAACATCTAGTCTCTCCAGCCTAATAATCATACAAGCACTCAGACCTAAAACACATATGTATACACAAGCCCTCTCACCCATATTATCCCAACTCACTAGCCTATAAAACATGTGTACAACTACAACTGAGGATCAACCTAGAGGTATTAAATTCCCTGATCCCTTATTTAGGCACTTTCCTCGATTCATTATATCCAATGTCATTAAAAAACCTTTAAAAAGGTCAAAAAATATGTAAATATTCCTCTTGAATGGTGTCCTCATGATCCTCATTTCACATATGCAGTACTGTAAGTGGTTCATTAGGACTCCCTCTCTTCATTCCCTTGTCATTGAAGCCTGTTCCTTTTTGTTTATCCTCTTTCCAAGTGTCTACTTCATGTCTTAATTATTCATCTATAAATAGTTTTCTCTATTCCATAGAGCTGCTTTGGGAAAGAATTCATCTCCTTGTTCTTCCTGGCACACCCTCATTATTTTGGCCACCATTATGTATCCATTCTTGAGTTTCCTCTTCCTTGTTGCACTAACCCTTATAGTATTATCTATCCCTTCAATATTACACAGTCCTTCGATGATCCATATTGCTGAGGATTTCACACATAAGGAGAGTGCCAACTCATTACCAAACCCTCACTAAGGATATACACTTTGTTGCAATAATAGGGCCCCAATGTCCCAACAATATCCTTTCTTCCCAAGCATTCCAACTTTAGAGACCATCATATCATCTCTATCACACACATACAATCATAATGAAATAATTTCATAACAATTTCATTTAGAAATTCAAATTTGTTTCAAAAGGAAATTCAATTTTTCCCCAAGTATGAGATCTCATCTCATAATTTATTGGTTGTTGTAGAAGCAAGCATAATTATTTCTTATGGATTTCAGAACTGCCATACTTGAGACCACTTTTTTTTCAATACTCCCATCTTGCATTCAACCAAACATATTATTAGTATTTCATGTACAATATGCTTTTATTGTAATATTTATAAAATCTCACATAATGATCCTAGAATTGTTTACACTTAACAATTCAATCACTTATATCAATCCATTTATTAATTGCAATGAAATCATCATTCCCTGCTCATGTATTATCATAAACCAAACTTTTCCTTCTTCTACTCATAATTATTTTTATTACTTTTTTCCTCTGACAAATATTTCCTACAGTCAATCCTCACGTGACTACTTTAACTTGCAACTCTCTTGTTGCAATATCTAAAATCTCCTAAAATCTTCTCAACATCATGAGTTAGTAACAATAATAAAATTTTGGCTATTAGAATAATCATTTCCATGCAATATAATATATGCATGCATTCATCAAAATGCATTCAATAATTCTTTCAAACATACACACCTCTGTTTTAACACGTGGGAGTGAAAATCTACCACTTCCACACATTCATGATCTATCAGTATATACTAGCAGTCATATGTGGAGATACGAGCTATGAAATCAGGCCCACGAGGGCTCAATGGAAATATGGATGAGAGAATAATAGGATAGGATAACAAGTTCTGCTAGATTAAGAGCAGAAACAGTCTGAAAATGAAAAACATAGGTGGAACCTGAATTCGTATGAAGAGCCAGACATACATACTTCAAACAATCATATCTTGAGGTATAGGAAATGAAATCGAGCCAATAATATCTCAACAAAAATATGGGACAAAGGAGAGGAAGACAAAATTATTTTATTTAGTGGGTCAAATCTAGAAATTCCCAAAACATCTCGAGGAACAGAAGATAACACCAATGGACATAGTCAATGATTGTTTTTTAACTAATATCATTTGTAAACTACCCGAGGGAGAAAATTATCATTGATGATTATGTTCAACCTCTCCTTATAACTCTCACATGTTCATTTTCAAAATGTGAAAAAAGAAATAGAAAGAAAATGAAACGAACAATCATGAGAACTTAAGAGTCTCTCTCTTGTCTTATAAAAGAGAACTGATAGGATAGAGAGAGGACTTTTTCCCTTTGTAAAAAAAGATGGTAATATTATTTCTGAGAAACAAAGAATATAACACATTTTGAAGTCACGACTGTTAGAAAATGCTTGTGGGACTATTCTACACTTGTATTTTTTGTTTAATTTTTTAGGGTATTGATCATGTGAACTATTTTTGTGATTAGTATATAGAATATTTATGTTGTTGTGATTTCTTATGAGTGCAGGGATTATGTTACAGTTCTCTTATTCAACTATTTGGGATACTTTATACAGTTTTATTCTTATTGTTGGGTATGTGTTATATTCTTTGCATGTGTGTGTGTGTGGGTGCGTCAGATACGACGACTGCGTCTGATGATCCCTTCAATAGGAGTAAGCTGGATAATAAAGCTGAAAAGTGTATCTTTATTGGTTATAAAGATGGTGTGAAAGGTTATAAGCTTTGGAACCCAGAAACCAAGAAAATAGTTTACAGTCGAGATGTTGTTTTTAG
>SNQJ01S0041206.1:42970-64613 GCA_010110895.2 Picea sitchensis
CCCTATAACTTCTATCATTATCGTCATGGTTCAATTTGATGCGCCTCCTTCCATGTGAAAGCAATTGACTGAATAATTTTTATTATATCCTTGCACATAATTGAATACAAAGACTGAACCAACACAAGTGAGGTAGAGGTCATGAAAGTTGAATAGATGAGAGAAAACTATTACATTTATAGTTTAATAATAGATTAGATCACTCTTCTATCTAAGTGGATATCAAACCATCTTCAATCTCAATCTGCGTATCAATGAAACAAGCTCTAAACAATATTCTAATTTTAATAGATTCTAGATGTTTCTTTATTATTATAACAACCCCCTTTAATGGAGAAACGAATTTTATATGACACCTAACTTTCTTCTAAAAATTTAAATCTTGAGTTTACCAAGAGGTTTTGTAAATATATCAGCCACATTATCATTGGTATTACAAAATATCAAATCAATTTCGTTTGATTCAATCTTCTCTCTCACAAAGTGATGTTGTAGCTCGATGTGTTTTGATATTGCATGATATATTTTATTGTGTGACAATTTGATAGCGCTTTGATTGTCATAGTTGATGCATGTTGGACCATTTTTCTCTTCTTTTACATCTGCAAGAATTCTCCACAGCCAAATAGCTTCGTAGGTGGCACTAGTCAAGGCTTTATACTCATATTATGTTGACGACAAAGAAATAGTAGGCTGCCTCTTGCTAATCCATGATACAACCCCTAATCCTATATGAAATGAATATCCTAAGGTAGATCTTCTATGATCAGGATATCTTGCCCAATCCGAATCATAAAAACCCGTTAGATCAACATCAAATTCATCAATATACATAATACCAAAATGTATTGTTCCTTACAAGTAACATAGTACTTTCTTTTCAACTTTCCTGTGACATCCTAAAGTCTTAGCCATGAAATGACTAAAGATGCTAACTGAGTATACAATGTCTGGTCTTGTAGTGGTGAGCTAGTTCATAATTCCCACCAACTGACGATATAAAGTACCATATGCCTCTTTAGATTCATCTTCATTGTGAAACTTCACATACTATATTAAGAGAGTTGACATAGTTTTACATTCACTTATGTTGAACTTTCTAAGAATTTCTTTCATATATTTAGTTTGAGCGATCAATGTTTTATCAAGCTCTCTCCAAACCTGAATTCCTAAACAATAATGAAATTCACCAAGATCTTGCATTTCAAATTCTTGAGAAAACTTAATTTTACACTCTTCAACTAACTTGAATGCACTTCCTGTAATAATGAGATGATCCCCATATAAAGATATTAGATCAATATTCCCTTATTCATCTTTCTTAACATACAGTTTAGGATCATTTTTTATTTTCACAAACCCATTCTGATAAAAGAAGGTATCTATATTTACATGCCAAGATCTTGGTGCTTGTTTCAAACCATATAATGTTTTCCTTAAACTACACACTAGATGCTCCTATCCCTTGTTCACAAACCCTTCAGGTTGAACCAAATAAACCTCTTCTTTTAAATCACCATTCATAAAAGCAAATTTGACATCTAACTGATGTATCTTCCAATTATGTTTTGTAGCTAAGGCAATTAGTGCTCTAATTATATTCGATTTACATACTTGTGCAAAATCATCTTCATAATCAATTCCCTCCTTTTGTGAATATCATTTTTCAACTAATCTTGCTGGATATTTGTCCATGATACCATCTGTTTTAAATTTATATTTATACAACCATTTTCTTCCAATAGATACTTTGTTTTTAGGCAGTTCAACTTATTCCCATGTTTGAATTTTCATAAGGGAATCATATTCGTCATTCATAGCATTTCTCCACTCTTCATGTTCTTTATCTTGATCATAGTTTACAGGTTCTACAACATTCATTACATGAGACATAAATGCATAGTATTTATACCTTATAAGTCGCTAAGTTTGTCGTGATGACCTCCTTGGCCCTTCGCTTCTTTCATATCATCTCATGTTTTGTGGAGACTCTTCTCCACTCGATGTATCCTTACTGCTTGAAGTGTCCATACTGCTTTCATTCCGTTATTGAACCCATACCTATTCAAGTTCTTGTTTAACCATTGCATCTATTTTGAGATGTTTGTCAATATCAGTATGCCAAGCATATACGTCATTCATTTTATCAACTCTATATGCATTCTCATGAAACATCACATCTCTACTTACAAAATATTTATGTGAACTGCGATCAAACAATTTGTATCATTTTTTATCAGTATAATACCCAATAAAAACACACTTGATTGACTTTGCATCAAGTTTTCTTCTCTCATCCTTTGAAATATGTGCAAAGGGAGTCGATCCAAATACTCTTAAATGACTGACATCAAGTTTATAATAATAAAGAATCTCAAAAGGAGTTTGGAAATCTAATTTCTTAGCTGGACTTCGATTCTTTAAATAAACTACAGTATTAACGACTTCTACCCAAAAACCATTAGAAATGTTTTTACCTTGAAGCATACTGCGAGCAGACACCACCAATGTTTTGTTCTTTCTCTCAGCAACACCATTTTGTTGAGATGTATGCAGTACTGTAAATTGTTGTTGGATCCCATGAAATTTACAATAACTTTTAAATGCACCTGATGTATATTCACCACCCTGATCAGATCTGAGAACTTTAATACATTTTCATGTATGTTTTTCATTGATAATTATGAATTCTTTAAAGTACTCAAATACATCATTTTTTCTCAGTATGAAACAGACCCATGTATATCTAGATCTATCATCAACAAAAGTAAGAAAGTAGGAAGCACCACCAAGTGACCTAGTTTGCATAGGTTTGCATACATCTATATGAATTATTTCAAGTATATATGTTTGTATTTTCTTTGTATGTATTGGAAAATCTACTCTATGTTGCTTACCAAGTTCACATGCTTCACATGGAAAATGATCAGTCTTCATAACAGGAAGACCTTCTACCATAGTTTTTCTTTGCAACAACATCAAATCATTGTAATTTAGGTGCCCATACCTATGGTTCTATAACTCTTCTATTGACATTGTTGTGGATGTCAATGAAACATGACGGTTCATTGTCGCATCGAACTTATACAATCCACCAACCCGGGTACCTGTGGAAACAACCTTGTAGTGATTCTTGATATCTTTCCCAACACACCTCAACTTACCAAATTCCACTTTTAGATTATTATAAGTGATAGTTGAAACATATATTAAATTATTTTTAATACTAGGAACATACATCACATTATGAATCTGTCTCAATTGACCATTAGGTCAGTTCACACTTATTAATCCATAGCCTTCGATTTTATGTGATCTGTTATCTTCTAATTAAATGTGTGTGCCATAAATTTTCTCATAATATTCATCATACTATTCTCTATTACAGGCCATATGAGTTGATGCACTATAATATATGAACCATGCATTCTCATTATCAGTTTCAATAGACAACACAACTTCAGAAATAAACAACTTAAAAATTTTAATTCCATCATTGACTGAAGTGTCTTTATGCACATAATTTCCATTATGCGTTTTATATATCTTATTTGATTCATGATTGTTTCTTCTATAAAAATCTCTAGCAAGATGTCTAGGTTTTCCACAATATTCACATTCAACATTTATCTTAACATAAGAATCAGGATGTCTCATACCTTTCTTCTTTGCTTGAAACCAACATCTTTTCTTGTCCCACGATTTTCCTCAGTATGATCTTTTACCATTTCAAATCAAGGCCAAATCTGAGCCACTTGAGTCCTGGTCATAGTTATTCATTCTTTCTTCCTTTTGAAGGAGGATACCAGCCAATTCATCAAATGTAGGGGGTGTTGGTCTAGCTGAAAGTGTTGAAATTAATATTTCAATAAACCCTTCAAAGAAATTATTACTAAGCCATTACTGGAAACCTTTTCACCAATGTCACCCAGCTTACCACTTAAATCTTTAATTCTAGAAGAAAAATTACTTATTCTTTCATTGTCTTCCATTTTGATAGATAGTAGGTTAGTTTTTAAAAATAAGATCTGGTTTTCATTAGAGGTTTCATACAAACCTTTGAGAATGCCCCACGTCTCTATGGAAGTTTTATAGTCCCTTATATGAGGAATGATGTTATCCTTTACAGACATCCACAACAACACTTTCACTTTCATCTCTCTCCTATCCCAATCTAGAATCGAGGCAACAGTTACAGGTTTGGGCTCATCACCTTTGAAAATGGTCCATAGGATATATGCCTAGAGAATGGTGGTTAGCTTAATCTTTCAGTTTACATAATTCTCGCCATCAATTTTAGTGGACTCATTTAAATATGAATCAGCAAGAGGATTCACCATTTGTTTCCATAAATAATACAATGATTATTCGTCAATTTAAAGAAATTG
The DNA here is from genome assembly GCA_010110895.2 of Picea sitchensis. Taxonomy (NCBI): domain Eukaryota; kingdom Viridiplantae; phylum Streptophyta; class Pinopsida; order Pinales; family Pinaceae; genus Picea; species Picea sitchensis. Next base: position 47,359 of record SNQJ01S0041206.1, read on the forward strand.
TAAATAACTGACTGATAACTTGTGAGCTCCTTCTCTACTGCAGACAATCTCCTCCTCAACAAACTTAAATATTGGAAAAATTAAATATGGGTGAATATTTAAAAGTACAAGATATATATCACACAACAATAGTAATGGAGAGTCGATGTCAATCAAACACGCAATAATAAAGTAGGAAGAATGCAAAAATCGGTGCACTAAAAGTCCGTGTAATTTGATCCAGGTAGAAAATTAGTCGACGACTCCACACTATGAGTCGATGACTCCAAATTATTTGACAGCAAAAATCTCCAGACAATTAAACACGCAGACAAATCAAATTGAATGATTATTCAAAGGGACATTGTATGTAGAATCAAGATGTCCAACAGAACATAAAACACAACTATATAGCATGGAGGGACAATGTATATAGCGTGGAGGGAAATCGTATATATTATTCGAAGGGACAATGATAGGAAACAACAAGGAACAATGATGAGAGAAGCAGGACATCGACACCACGAGACAACAAAAGTAACGTTGCGTGAAGACAACTCTCGCACTCAACAAATACGCAGTAAATTAATACACCGACTCCAACTCCAGCTTCATCTTACAACGCGATGCCGAGTGCACTTTATATCATGAGGCAGGAAAGAAATGGTAAATTATCCACCCAGGGACAANAACTTTCTAAGAATTTCTTTTGTATATTTAGTTTGAGTGATCAATGTTTTATCAAGCTCTCTCCAAACCTGAATTCCTAAACAGTAATGCAATTCACCAAGATCTTGCATTTCAAATTCTTGAGAAAACTTAATTTTACTCTCTTCAACTAACTTGAATGCACTTCCTATAATAATGAGATGATCCACATATAAAGATATTAAATCAATATTGCCTTATTCATCTTTCTTAACATACAGTTTAGGATCATTTTTTCTTTTCAGAAACCCATTTTGATAAAAGAAGGTATCTATATTTACATACCAAGATCTTGGTGCATGTTTCAAACCATATAATGTTTTCCTTAAGCTACACACTATATGCTCATATCCCTTCTTCACAAACCCTTCAGGTTGAACCAAATAAACCTCTTCTTTTAAATCACCATTCATAAAAGCAAATTTGACATCTAACTGATGTATTTTCCAATTATGTTTTGTAGCTAAGGAAACTAGTACTCTAATTATATTCGATTTACATACTTTTGAAAAATCATCTTCATAATCAATTCCCTCCTTTTGTGAATATCATTTTTCAACTAATCTTGCTAGATAGTTGTCCATGCTACCATCTGCTTTAAATTTGTATTTATACAACCATTTGCTTCCAATAGGGACTTTGTTTTCAGGCAGTTCAACTAATTACCATGTTTGAATTTTCATAAGGGAATCATGTTCATCATTCATAGAATTTCTACACTCTTCATGTTCTTTAGCTTGATCATAGTTTACAGGTTCTACAACATTCATTACATGAGACATAAATGCATAGTCTTTATACCTTATAAGTCGCTAAGTTTGTCATGATGACCTCCTTGGCCCTTCACTTCTTTCATATCGTCTCATGTTTTGTGGAGACTCTTCTCCACTTGATGTGTCCTTACTGCTTGAAGTGTCCATATTTCTTTCACTACGTTCTTGAATCTATACCTATTCATGTTCTTGTTTAACCATTTCATGTATTTTGACATGTTTGTCAATATCATTATGCCAAGCATCCACATCATTCATTTTATCAACTCTATATATATTCTCATGAAACATCACATCTCTACTTACAAACAATTTATGTGAACTGGGATCAAACAATTTGTATTCTTTTTTATCAGTATAATACCCAATAAAAACACACTTGATTGACTTTGCATGAAGTTTTCTTCTCTCATCCTTTGCAATATGTGAAAAGGCAGTCAATCCAAATACTCTTAAATGACTGACATCAGGTTTTTAACCATAAAGAATCTCAAAAGGAGTTTGGAAATCTAATTTCTTTGTTGGACTTCGATTCTTTAAATAAATTGCAGTATTAACGACTTCTACCCAAAAACCATTATAAATGTTTTTACCTTAAAGCATAATATGAGCAGAATCCACCAATGTTTTATTCTTTCTCTCAACAACACCATTTTGTTGAGATGTATGCAGTACTGTAAATTGTTGTTGGATCCCATGAAATTTACAATAACTTTTAAATGCACCAGATGTATATTCACCACCCTGATCAGATCTGAGAACTTTAATACATTTTCATGTATGTTTTGCATTTATAATTTTGAATTCTTTAAAGTACTCAAATATATCATTTTTTCTCCATATATATCTAGATCTATCATCAAGAAAAATAAGAAAGTAGGAAGCACCACCAAGTGACCTAGTTTGCATAGGTCTGCATACATCTATATGAATTATTTCAAGTACATATGTTTGTATTTTATTTGTATGTATTGGAAACTCCACTCTATGTTGCTTACAGAGTTCACATGATTCACATGGAAAATGACTAGTCTTCATAACAGGAAGACCTTCTACCATAGTTTTTCTTTGAAACAACATCAAATCATTGTAATTTAGGTGCCCATACCTATGGTTCTATAACTCTTGTATTGACATTGTTGTGGATGTCAATGAAACATGACGGTTCATTGTCGCATCCAACTTATACAATCCACTAACCCTCGTACCTGTGGAAACAACCCTGTAGTGATTCTAGATATCTTTCCCAACACAACTCAACTTACCAAATTCCACTTTTAGATTATTATAAGTGATAGTTGAAACACATATTAAATTATTTTTAATACTAGGAACATACATCACATTATGAATCTGTCTCAATTGTCCATTAGGTCAGTTCACACTTATTACTCCATAGCCTTTGATTTTATGGGATCTGTTATCTCCTAAGTAAATGTGTGTGCCATCAATTTTCTCATAATATTCATCATACTATTCTCTATTACAGGTCATATGAGTTGATGCACTATAATATATGAACCATGAATTCTCATCATCAGTTTCACACAACTTCAGAAATAAACAACTTAAAATTTTTAAATCCATCATTGACTGAAGTGTCTTTATGCAAAAAATTTCCATTATGCCTTTTATATATCTTATTTGATTCATAATGTTTCTTGTATAAAAATCTCTAGCAAGATGTCCAAGTTTTCCACAATATTCACATTCAACATTTCTCTTAACATAAGAATCAGGATGTGTCATACCTTTCTTCTTTGCTTGAAACCAACCTCTTTTCTTGTCCCACGGTTTTCCTGAGTATGATCTTTTACCATTTGAAATCAAGGCCAAATCTTAGCCACTTGAGTCATGGTCATAGTTATTCATTCTTTCTTCTTCTTGAAGGAGGATACCAACCAATTCATCAAAAGTAGGGGGTTTTGGTCTAACTAAGAGTGTTGAAATAAAGAATTTATAATCTTGCAATAAACCCTTCAAAGAAATTATTACTAAGCCATTACTGGAAACCTTTTCACCAATGTCACCCATCTTACCACTTAAATCTTTAATTCTGGAAACAAAATTACGTATGCTTTCATTATCTTCCATTTTGAGAAATAGTAGGTTAGTTTTTAAAAATAAGATCTGGTTTTCATTAAGGTTTCGTACAAACCTTTGAGAATGTCCCACATCTCTTTGGAAGTTTTATAGTCCCTTATATGAGGAATGATGTTATCCTTTACGGACATCCACACCAACACTTTTGCTTTCATCTCTCTCCTATCCCAATCTAGAATCGAGGCAGCAGTTACAGGTTTGGGCTCATCACCTTTGAGAGTGGTCCATAGGATATATGCCTAGAGAATGGTGGTTAGCTTAAACTTTCAGTTTACATAATTCTCTCCATCAAGTTTAGTGGACTCATTTAAATATGAATCAGCAAGAGGATTCACCATTTGTTTCCACAAATAATACAATGATTATTCGTCAATTTAAAGAAATTCTAAATAACTAACTGATATCTTGTGAGCTCCTTCTCTGTTGCATACAAGCTCCTCCTCAACAAACTTAAATCTTGGAAAACTTAAATATGGGTGAATATTTAAAAGTACAACATATATATCACACAACAATAGTAATGGAGAGTCGATGTCAATCAAACACGCAATAATAAAGTTGGAAGAACGTAGCAATCGGTGCACTAAAACTCGGTGTAATTTTATCCAGGATGAAAATTAGTCGACGACTCCACACTATGAGTCGATGACTCCAAATTATTCGACAGCAAAAATCTCCAGACAATTAAACATGCAGAAAAATCAAATTCAATGATTATTCAAAGGGACATCGTATATAGAATCAAGATGTCCAACAGAACATAAAACACAACTATATAGCATGGAGGGACAACGTATATAGCATGGAGGGACATCGTATATATTATTTGAAGGGACAACGATAGGAAACAACAAGGGACAATGATGAGAGAAGCGGGACATCGACACCACGAGACAACAAAAGTAACATTGTGTGAAGACAACTCTCGCACTCAACAAATACGCAGTAAGTTAATACACCGACTCCAACTCTAGCTTCATCTTACAACGCGATGCCAAGTGCACTTTATATCACAAGGCAGGAAAGAAACAGTAAATTCTCCACCCAAGGACAATGACGCCACAAGACAACAAAAAAAATCCTGGGCAACGATACCAAAATCTACACAACAGCAAACTGCAAAGACATAGTCCACCTTTTCACAGTAGGATGTAAGAGATGTGGTTCCTCATAGTGGTTATTTAATTTGTTGTTGTGATACCAAATTGAATACATATACTCGACCACATACAACTGAGGAAGATCTAACGAAACTTGAATTGATGAGAGAAAACTATTACATTTATATTTTAATAATAAATTATATCACTATTCTATCTAAGTGAATCTCAAACCACCTTAAACCTTAATCCGGGTACCAATGAAACAAACTCTAAACAATATTCAAAATATTCTAGATTATATTATATGTAACTTTAATTTTGAAAATATAATCTAGTCACCAATAATTTACTTATGTTCATCTTGGGTGATGATACAGTTGCATTAATTGTAGGATTTTTGAATTGGGAATGAAATGAAGTCTAAAGTGAATCAAATACCTTCCATATAATATCTTTCTAAATCTTTTCCATCATTACCGATTTTATATATAACAATGAGGACTCAAAAGTGGTGAACTCATTTAAATTTGGCAGTTGGTAGTTTTATTTCATCTTTTGGTTTGGGAAATCTATTTTCACCCACCTAGACAAGATAAGGGTTAGAGTTTTTCAACCAATGACACTTGTATCCCACTCAATCGATGTGCTAAAGGGAGATTTGGTGTCATTTAAGGAATCTAACAACCTACTTGTTATTCTTGATATGTTTTCTAAGCCTGGGTTGAAACATGAGAACTACAAAGTTCGAATAATTTGTCTCGAAGATTGAGAACTACCCTATGTTAAGCAGTGACAAAAAATTCCAAAAATGGAATTGAGATCCTATTATTCAACATTGGTTGTAACTATTAAGATTAAGTTAGAATATTGATAGGATTGCATTTAATAAATAGTTTCTTGTGTAAATATATATAAATTTATGTATGTCTATAGAGAAAGACAAGGAGTGTGAGTGAGTTGTTGTAATCTCCATTATCTGAATAATAAGACAATCGATGCCTTCCCTTTGTGGACGTATCCCGATGTTTGGGTGAACCACGTAAAATATCTGTGTTTATATTCTATGTGATTGTGTGCATTAGTCAAATTTCATGAGGAGGTTGCAGACTGGAAAGACTTTGTTGGACTTTTGAGGTTGTTTATTGTTCTCCGATCGCTAGAAGACTGGAAGGGAGCATTGATTTTTGCATCAGCACTGGTAACCCTGTTGGATGGGAGCACCAATGTGGTGATGAATTACACGCCTTTGCTTCAACGCTATGGTAGTTTCATAAGGGGAGCGTCGATCTCCTTTATGAAAAATTTGCATGTTTTTTGGGAATGTTAAGGCATGGTATGCAAGTATTTTGTAATTTAAGGTAGGAAGTATTTTATAGAACAAACACATGGAGGATGATTAAAAGGGTGAATCTTGTATGTATTCTCACCTTGGATAATGTATACATATTATAAATGAGTGGATGCTTTATAATATATATTTGAGGTGGGCTCTTTTATATATTATTAAAAAAAAAATTGGATTAAACTCTTTTATATATTATTAAAAGGTTATTTGGATTCAACCTTTTAAAATTATTGTTTAACATTGAGTTAGATCATTCCTTCATATAAAGGCTTGTTTATTATAAGTAGTGGTGTTTTGGGGAATGTTTCCTCTAATGGAAAAGACACAGAGTGCTAAGTTTGAAATTGAGAAGTTCAATGGCAAGAGCAATTTCGAGATATGGAAGGTTAAGATGCACAATTTGCTCATGCAACAAGGCATGGTGAAGGTGATTTTGGGAAAAGAAAAGCAACCTGTGACCATAACAGATGATGATTGGGATGAAATGGATGCGAGAGCACTGAGTTCCATATGCCTGTGTTTGATTGACGATATTCTGTTCAATATTGTCTCAGAGAAGACAACAGTCGATTTAAGGACAAAGCTGGAAATCTTGTATATGACGAAGTCCTTGACAAACAAGATCTTCCTAAAAAGACAATTTTACAGTTTCTGCATGAAGGAAGGTACGAAAATAGATGAGCATTTAAATACTTTTAATACTCTTTTAGTCTAGTTGACTAGCATGGGAGTGAAATTCGAATCTTAAGATAAGGCGATTACATTATTATGTTCTTTGCCTGCATCATGGGATCACTTTGTTACCTCTATAAGTTTCAGTTCAACATAAAGTATTTAGTTTGATGATATTGTTGGAGATTTACTATTTGAGGAAATAAGGAAGAAATCAAATTTAGAAACCTCTACATCTGAGGCAATGGTGATCGGAGGAAGAACTAAAGAAAGAGGACAAGGTCAAAGGGATTTATCTCGGTCAAAATTGAAGGGAAAAAANCATGTGAGGTGAATTCATCATATCAAATCCCAAGAAACTTCGAGGACAATCTTTGTACTTGTGTCCATCATCATTGCCCAAGGGAATGTCTCTTCATCATCAAATAATATGCAGAAATTGTACTCTTCGTTATCATATTGGCATCTTTTGTAAGTGTGGACGTTAGGAATAGATGTTGGGAAAGGGAATTTCTCTTCATTATCAAATAACATCAAATAATATGAAGAAATTGTACTCTTCGTTATCATATTGGCATCTTTTATAAGTTATCATATTGGCATCTTTTATAAGTGTGGACGTTAGGAATAGATGTACGGAAAACCTGGCCTCTTCCTATGTCAAGCATAACATGCTCTTCATCATCATCCACAGCTATCATGAGCAGTGTGGACAATAATCATGTCCAATGGATCTTGATCTTCTTCTGTATTATTGTAACAGCATGGATCCTTCTCGATAGCTAATGATTAATTGCCCTGATAGGGATCTTCTTTTTTTCGTCCTAACAATCATTATGTATGAGAATTCGAGATGACTGGAGAATCTTTTCCTTGTTCCACATTCTATAACCATGCAGAATCGTTTCTAACATTTGGGATTGGAACGCGAAGTAGAATATTAAGTGCTTCTCTTACTAACTTACAGAGTTGATTTGAAAATTATTTCTCTGAAATTTTGTGAGATTCCTGAAGGGTGCCTGTCGGTGTAATAATCCTCGGCATGGCCACATGAATGAAAAATGTATCATAAAGTCTGAAATAACCTCCCCTATCTACGCTACCCAAATGAATGAAATGTGACTAATTAAAAGGCTGTTTTAAAACAATGAAAGTTAATGTATTAAAACACGTTATACATGAGACACGTGGATAAAATGCATAAAAGATTAATATTGAGAGGGGCAATGAAAAGATGTCTTTAAACCAAGATAAAAAAATCTCTTTATAAGGAGCTAAAATGGATACAAAAATTAATTAAAACATTTCTCCAAATTATTTATGAGGATGTGAATGCGCCGCATCACATTACATTACATTATGAAATAGGTATAAGGATAATATAAAAGGATATAAACATTAGATTTCGATATCTTATTAGTACCCGGCCTTTTGGGCCGGGGACTCTTAGTAATCGATTTTTCAGTGTATGCAAGTTAATCAATGCAAATCAAATATTTTAATCAAAGTTTTTCAATACTACATTTTTTCTATACCAATCACAAAGTGAAAACATTTTTTTATTATTAATAGGAAAATTTGAGATCTTATTTGGCCTCGTATATAGCCACATTGTTCATGAAAATTTAGATTAAACACACCTTGGTGGAGTAAATTTTTGATAAGTGAAGTAATGCTAGACATAGATCTAGGGTTACTTCACTAACATTAAATTTTAAATGTTTGTTTTTTATTTGTAATACTTTATATTCTATGAGATTGATCACAGACAACGTGGTTGTCAGTTCTGTTGCAATATGGATGTAGGTATGATGGACATGAGGATAACATGCAATCCTCTCTCCTCCACTATAAATACCCTCCCGTTGTGCTTACCTCTTTAGATGACAAACCACTTTCTTCTCTCTATAACGAGCATATTCGAGTCTCTGTAAAGAGCATATTCCAATGCCTTTAAGTTTTTTGTGCGGTTGTGCTTGGGCCTCCAGATGATAGACCCATGTGCTTCCCTCTCCACATGATGAACCCCTTTGTTGTTTCTATAAAGAGATATTCCACTTCCTTTCGGTTGTTTATGTAAATTGCATATTCCACTGCGAGTGTGCGATAAGCTACGCCTCCAACTGCATGGAATTGCACCTACGATGAACTATGCCTCCAACTGCATGGAAATGCACATACACCTCTAACTGCATAGAACTGGAACTGGACATATGCCTCTAACGACACAGAACTGTCACTGGTGAATGTTCTTTGAGGTATGAATTTATTTCGTCTCATACCCATTCTATCTCATTTTACAAGATACCTATCAAATTTACATGGGATATTGCCTTTTCCTAGGATTAATTATTCCTAACTAGTAACCCATGGGCTTCTATTGTGATATCCAGTGACTTTGCACGAAACCAAGAGTTCCATAATTCCTACATATCTCGATTTTTATTCTCTTGAACTTACTCAAGGGTGAGGAACAAGAAATGACATGGTTTTAGCCCCTCGTTGTTTTGAGTCACATTATGCACTTGCTTGGTGGTAGTACTCTGCCTTAATAGGTGTATTTGTTTATCATCCTCATGAACAATGTTACAATATTTTTATGGTCGTTCATTTCAGCCTAAGGGCCTGGTATTTCTTAGTGCAAATGCTGAAGGGAGTCGCTATAAGATATACTTCATGAACTATGAACATTGGAAGAAGGTAGGTTCCTCACTTAGTTCCACCAAAGGTCTAGAAGGAAAGTGCTTGGTAGTGATGCTTACCATATCAGAATGAAGTTTGATTTTCCCAAAACCAATCACAAACAACTAATGACTAGCACAAGGAGAAAGTCACACATGTTAAAGCCAATATGAATTCTTTTCAAATTGGGGAAAGTGAATCCGCCTACTAAACTAGTTAGGGCCTATCAATTTTTCTAGACGAGGTTTGAAAAGAACAAGGTAAACTAAACTAAATATGTTTTGGAGAAAATTGTTGACCAATAGATATTTTTACAACTATTCAAATTCACAAAATCTTAAGATTACAGTTATTCAAATTCACATAAGTTTAAGAAGTTTGAATTTACCTTTCATTCAAACTTATTTTCAACTGGAGCACAAGAAGTTGTCCATAAATCCTGTCCATTTCCTATGCTAAAAATCCCATAAGAAAAGTTGGTTCCAAGCCTTCAAGTTGCAGTTGTCACCTTGAATTCTTATGTTTCCTGGTCTCTGCCACCTATGCTTCTAAAGAAATTCTATCACCTCAAACTCAATACACTACCACTAAATCTGGATCCATTGGTTCAAATGTGTTTGATGCTGGTGATTCAACCTAGGCTAGGTTGGAGAGTGGTATTCCTTTCTAACCGTTATTATAAATAGCGTAGCCTTCCTCCACCGATTGGAAATAACGGACATGATGAATTTTCTCACCGATACCCTGGCTGGAAAGAGTGACAGGACTGTCCTTCCACCACCAGAGAGAGAATTGAAAGTGTAACTGGGTCTCGACTCTTGAAGGTAGGATTGTCCTTCCTCCACTAGAGAGAGAATTGAAACTGTAACTGGGTCTCGACTCTTGAAGGCAGGACTTTCCTTCCTCCACCTAAGAAAGAATTGAAACTGTAACTCGGTCTTGACTCTTGAAGGTGCTTCGGCTATAGATCTGAGACTGGCAAAGATGTATATCCGAGGAACCAAAAACACAGTTGACGTCATTGAACCTCGAAGAGAAGTTTAATTTACCAAGCCAATTGTATAAGACATGTCTTCTTTGTGTTATATTGAAGTGTTTGAATGCATGTGCATTAAATGAACACTCTTAACACTTGCCTATTTTTATAAGATTAAATCCCATAAAAGTGATCGACTTTCTTAAAATTGATGACTTTTTCAAATTATTCATCTTTCTTAAAATTGAAGACTTTTTCAAATTATTTATTTTGTTAATGGTTAACAAAAATTAATATAACATTTTTTCAATTGCTATATTGAGTTCTCTTTTCAAAGAAAGACTACATTCTTAAGAAACACTATAAGCTTGGAACTAGTACTTGAGCCATAGTTTTTCAGTGCCTTTTGGAAATTTCCTGAATGACGGTATTTTCCATAGCGACATTGCTCCCATAGTATTTACGAAATGATCTTAGAGGAGAATATGCACTCACATTACACAGGGGATGCATCTCAACTAGTCATACAAAACAATTCTTCTTTATCAATGTGAGATAATTGTATATAATTTCAAAATTCATACAACTTAACTTTGATGTATATGTATGAAGTGTAGTTAATAATGGAAGTTAAATGTAATTGAAGGGCTCAACAATCTCGTGTTAAGGGCTTTGTGATAAGTAGCTTATCGTGTAACACATCAAAGTAACACATAAAATTACAATAACTTAAATTGGTGATCTCTATAGACCTCTCCTCCACTTCAAGTGTAGGGTTTCAACCCCAACTTTTCTATATCAATTTCTAAATAATCAAATTTTCAAATGCCCCAATTAGGAAAACTTATTAACATAAACAAAAACTCATAAAAAATTCCCTAGCATTTGACTCTTTTGTTCCTTATGACACTTTTGAAACCTATCTCTATTGTTTCTCAAAGCCATTAAAATTTAACTACAATAATATAACTTAGGAATATGCATTTTCATTACCATCTGCAAAAACAATGCACTTTACTGATGATCACATTTTGAAAACTTTCAAATGTTTTTTCAAACCATTCTTCTTGTTATGTATGGTGTTTTAGTTCAAAGGTTTGGATGGTGGCATTTCAAGCTTCCTCTCAAGGTTCCAATACCCTGGGAGAATGTTCACATTGTCACCTTTCAAGGGTTAATTTGTTTGCAAAAGCAGTTTGGTTTCTACTAGCTCTTTATGAGCCAATCACTCTCAAGAAAACAAAACGCTTCTTGCACCAAGAGTTAGAAAATGAATTTCATTCATTTCCAACAAAAATAATAAAAATATTACCTAATTAACAACAGAAGGAATGTTGGAATATCTCAACAATTCTTCAATATTCTTGCATGAAAAATTTCTCACACCAATCAAAGCTTCACAACTTGGGTGTTTTTGATAACTCTTTATATGTATAAGTGTGTTCAATGATGCACTGATTCTATCCTAGCATAGATGCAACGAACCCTATATCTATTAAGCTAGAGGTATAAGCTAGTTGGAGCTTCATAACTTAAATGTTTTGAAAAATCTTCATATGTAGAAGTGTGTAAAAAAAAATAGTATACATACCAAACAACATTAGAATGTATGTCCAAGAGAAAACCAATATGCATATGAAACATTTACTCAGGATACATATTTCTCTCCACTTAAACAGTTTCCACAAACAATCATTGTTTGGAATCTCACGCTAAATTTGAGACGAATTTTCAATTTATGTGTGAGTGAACAATCCATGAGCATGTTCTTTTAACCAAAAACATTAAAATTCAAATACATAACAGTTTCTACGTGGACCATCTCTAATCTTGTTTGTATCATTTGCAGTTAAAAATTGAGTAGCTTTCTATATATAATTTCATTGTCATGAAAAATAAGAAAGTTGGGTGGCAACTTGGGTACGAGAATCGATTAATTTGAGAGAAAAGAAGGAGATGGTTTATTCATGAATTTTAACATGATCTAGTGAGGGCCAAAATATTCACATCTGAGGCTTTTTTTTTTTTTTTTTAATCTTTCTATGGATTAATAGATCGATTAATTAATTGCAGTTAAAAATTGAATTGTTTTCTATATATAATTTTATTGTCATTTTATTGTCATTGAAAAAAATAAAGTGTTAGATAATAATGGAGAAATTTCATAGTTATGAAATGGTTAAAACGATTTTTGTTATAACTTAGTTTAATATTGGAGTGGTTTTCAAATCCACATATTATTTAGGAGGCTCTCAGAGACAATCCTGGCCTATAAGTTCATATAAAATTTATCAAATTAATATACCGTGTGTGTGAGAGCTTAGTCTCATTGGTGTGAGCCCTTGCCGCCTCACCAAATCACTGAGTTCTTTTCCAATTTCAGGTTGGTATCATAGCTGAGGGATTGGAGTGGTCAGAGTGGTCGTTGTCGCGCCTATTGGAGTGCATGCGCCTGTGTGGAAGCGATTTTCTCTTCACTGGTTGAAAGCGGAAGAGCAGAGGTGAGAATGCCCGAATCCACTATTTCCTTCATCAAGTTCCTGCTGTGAGACTGTTGAAAGTCCATGCGACTATATTAGTGGAAGGAGATTCATGCAACCCCATGTTTGGTTACCTGTGCGAGCTAAACGGAATTATGCAACAAATTGTTTGAGTGTACTTGGAGGTATCACTCCATGGAGGATTAGTGTATTGAAGGAATCTATTGTGGATCGGAGAGTTCGTTTCCGTGGAGAGGTCGCCACTACGTAGAGGAGGAGAGACTTTTCTATTTTCCATCGTTTCACAGATTTGTGTGAGGATTCTGGTGAAGGAGAAACAACGTGAAGGGAGTTGCAAAGAGAGCAGTATTTGTGTGAATTTTTTCCATCCATATTTGTTGCAGTCACGAAATCGTTGTGACACTGCCGACTAGAGTGGAACTGTTGCAATTGTAAGTAGTCATCATGTGATCCTGTGTGCTTGCGGGAGTCGCCAGCATATCGGAGTGTGAAACCAAGCCATTGTGTTGTAGAAGAGAGCCATCCTCTGTAAGAAAAGACATCATTTGGTGCATGAACATTGGGTGCACCGAAGAGGATGATTAATAGAGATATGCAAACGTGTGATGTGGGTGAGTGAGGAGAAAAACCGATGGTAGTTTGTGTGCGATTGCATCTGAGAAGAGGATAATATATTGAATAATGCAGACCTTTTGTAGTGTTTTTAATGAGACAATGATTATTCATAGAAGTATGCGAGCCTTTTGAGAAAAAAGGTACAGTCATCGTTACCAATTGCTCAGGATTGGTATCAATACAATCTGTTCGGTGATCACATCGCAGTTGAGGAGAAGCACCCCAAACAAGTGCATTTGAGCTCCCATTCCTCAAATACTCGACATATTTAGTTGTGAGATGTCAACAATGCGTGGAGAAGAAGTCACAATTAGCCACTAGAGGAACCATCGTGGTTGAGCTAACCTGCATGGAAGAAAGGATTTTGAGCGCGGTCTCTCTTCGGATTCCTGTAACTGCCAGGATTAACTGTTGCGTGCCATTCAATCATAGAAATCGATGCAAATTACACATAGTTATTTTTTTTTCCTTTGATTTGAAGTTCACTTATTCCAAGAGAACAACTACGGTGGAGCACTGTATGCCCACCGTGGAGTTTTGTGACCTACACCTCATTGCGTGTGGAACCGAAGCCCTCTCTCCCCGAGCTTCATATATTTCAAGTTCATCTATTCTTATTTCCATTGGTGCGAGATCTATTGGAAATCATAGGCTAAGAATCGCCATTGAATTTGTTGCGAGGAGAAACCTGCGTGAAACGTAAGAAGTCTGGAAATTGGGATTTTGTTTTATCAGTTCGCATGAGAGTTGAATTCGGGGTAATATGTATGCAAATCATGGTGGAGTTTCCATCTTGATATTTGGATTGAAGAAAAATGCATAGTTTCTTGCTACTCTCATGTGGATTGAAGAAAAATGCATAGTTTCTTGGTACTCTCATGGGTAAGCAAAGGAAAATTAGACATCTCCAAAGAGAGCTGAAACAAATGAAGAGAAAAAATCATAGGAAAAGTCATTGTATTTTGCAGATCAGTATGATGCGTTTCTAGTTTTAGATGAAAAATCCATGCTTGCTGATCAGAATGTAGTGTTGAACTAGATCAATGAATACCATGAAGAAATCGATGAAGAACTTGATAAAATATATAAAATATTGATGTCAATTCTACTATTCTTTTCAGTTATAAATTATGAACATTGTGCAACTGAAATGAAAAAATTACTATGGTTAGTAGATTTATTGCATTATGATCATGAATTTCATATCAATTTTATGATGAAGAAGAGGTGTAATAGCATTACAACTTATTATATGAGCACTAGATGAAAACATCGTGTCTAGTATTTTGCTTGAATTTGGTAAAATAAGTAGTGCAAAAATATTTTGGGATATTGTTGAAATGAAGTATAGCATGAAGTGGAATGAGAATATTGAAGTGGATGAAAGTATTGTTGTTGAAAATTTGTAACTGAAATAGGGACTGAAAATGGCAGCATTGAAATTGCAATGATTCATGAAGAAAGTGTGTCTGTAGTTGTCAATGAAGCAGCATGTGATAGTAAGGAAATTCCCTATGAGGAAGTATTTAGTGATTTGGTGAATTCAAATGAGATTGATGATGGATATGAATGTGTAATTGTTGATGAACCCCTGTGTGAATCTTTGGTAAATTTAGTCAAATTTGATAAAAAAATATTCATCTCATGAAGAGTGATCCATTCTGTTATGTTGCATGAGAAACATATTATTGATGAACTATTATTTGGTGGGAAAAAAATCTCATTTGTATACACAAAACAAGTGAAAGAAAAACTGATAGAGCTTGGTAAAGAGGTTGAAGACATGAAACAAATAGTTGTGAGGCAAGGAAGAAAGATTAAGAAATGAAATTTCTCTTTGAGGAGAAAAATGAAAAGAACCGGTATGGTTCTTCCTATTATTTTTTATATGATTGTAACAATGTTTTTGAGTGTGCAGGTATACAAGACAATATTTAATTTCCAGTAGTGATTGAATATGAAGAAAACATGGAAGAAAATGAAGAAATTGACGAAGAAAATATTCAACCAATTATTATGGTGTAGAGCCCAAAAAAAGTAAAGTATTATTATGAATTGATGTTACAATAGTCCATTGAGCAGGACATTGATGATTGTATCCAGAAAGGGAAACAACCCTCTTATGAGAAGTTGGAAGAATTTGCAAGAATTAAATACAAACGCTTCCAAGAACCTGCAAAATTGTTGAGGACAAAGAACAATAGTCGACTTCTAAGTTCCAAAATGAAGCAGAACAAAGCCAATAGGACAATGAAACATAACAGAGTCAAGATGAAACATATTTGGAACAACAAGCCAAGGAAGAAGCTTCATATCCATCACTATTTGACAACAAGAAAGGTATCTATTGTACCCTAGTTTAGTCTTAGAGTGGTTTTCAGATCCACAGATTTAGGAGGATGTTAGAGGCTATCCTAGACTATAACAATTTATCAAATTAATATACAATGTATGTGAGCTTAGTCTCACTGGTGTGAACCCTTGTGGCCTCACAAAATCGACGAGTTCTTCTCCAATTTCAAGTGAAAGGTGGGTGACAGCTTGGGTAGGAGAAACCATTACTTTGATAGAATAGTAGGAGATGGTTTATTCATGCATTTAACTTGATATATTAAGGGTTAAAAGATTCACATCTCACGTTCTTTTTATGACTTAATAGATCAATTAATTAAATATATTAGTTTAATATTAAAAATCATTCTCCAATTTTTTGGAAAAAAAAAATTGTTTTATAACTATAGTATTTATAAACAAATAACCTCATTTGTAAACAAATAATTAATAGTAAAAAAATATACAGCAATATACTTGAGCATTACCCTCATTCAAGAAAAAACCACCTCAACTGGAATAATCCATTAATAATCCATAAGAGGAAAGCTTTCACTCGTGCCCTCCTTAATATAAAGACAATTCTATTTATAATTAAATTTCTATAACTTAACCTATTTTTCTCTCTTCTTTTTAATATTAATTTAGATTCTTCACCTACCATGCAATTACTTCTTCAAATTCTTCACTACCGTTATTTTCTCTATAAAAGAAAGTGGCATTTTATATTTTACTCTCTTAACATTGAACTATAATTCTATGAGATTGGCCTCAGATTCTTCACCTAGTGTTATTTTCTGTGTAAACTTATTTTCTCTATAAAATAAAGTGGCATTTAGATTTTCCACTCTTAACATTGAATTATAATTCTATCAAATATTTATTTATAATCCTTGCCTGTGTTTTTTAATATGGAAATATTCTAAGGATTTCGATTTAATTTGTTTTTTGGATTATCATTAAAATCATGGAACACAATGTTTCCTGAAATCTAAATTTATATTGATTAAATGATATTTTTAAATACATAAATCTCTTTAGCTTCCAAAAAATCCCCAAAACACTACTAATTATAGCTTTTGATAAATCTTTATGAGGTAAAAACGTATTGGTAGCGATTTGTTTAACTTAATGTGAATAACACGAACTTAATGTGAATAGCGATTTGTTATATATTTTGATAACATCAACCAAATCAAAATATAGAACTCAAATTGAACACATCCACACAAAAAAAAAAATGTCTTTGTGTGCTTACCATTTCCATGCTCTGCTCCTCTCCTTATGCGAGCATCGTGTTCATCATTCGTGCTGTTAGAAAATGTGATGAGGTCAGATTGGTACCATGGTGTTCAAAGGAGATTTTGTTATTTGTAGTTATGGAAGTTATCGTGAGAAGTTGTTATTATTCATACGCATACAATTCAAATGAGTAGTTGTTATTATCCATAAGCATACAATTCAAAT
>SNQJ01S0041206.1:64663-87178 GCA_010110895.2 Picea sitchensis
CTGGTTGTATCATGGCTGAGGGATTGGAGTGATCAGAGTGGTCGTCGTCGCCCCTGTTGGAGTGCATGCGCCTGTGTGGAAGCGATTCTCTCTTCACTGGTTGAAAGAGGAAGAGCAGAGGTGAGAATGCACGAATCCACTATTGCCTTCATCAAGTTCCTGCTGTGATACTGTTGAAAGTCCATGCGACTATATTAGTAGAAGGAGATTCATGCAACCCCATGTTTGGTTACGTGTGCGAGCTAATCGGAATTATGCAACAAATTGTTTGAGTGTACTTGGAGGTATCACTCCATGGAGGATTAGTGTATTGAAGGAATCTATTGTGGATCGGAGAGTTTGTTTCCGTGGAGAGGTCGCCACTACGTAGAGGAGGAGAGACTTTTCTATTTTCCATCGCTTCACAGATTTGTGTGAGGATTCTGGTGAAGGAGAAACAACGTGGAGGAAGTTGCAAGGAGAGCAGTATTTGTGTGAATTTTTTCCATCCATATTTGTTGCAGTCACGAAATCGTTGTGACACTGCCGACTAGAGTGGAACTGTTGCAATTGTAAGTAGTCATCGTGTGATCCTGTGTGCTTGCGGGAGTCGCCAGCATATCGGAGTGTGAAAACAAGCCATTGTGTTGTAGAAGAGAGCCATCCTCTGTAAGAAAAGACATCATTTGGTGCATGAACATTGGGTGCACCGAAGAGGATGATTAATAGAGATATGCAAACGTGTGATGTGGGTGAGTGAGGAGAACAACCGATGGTAGTTTGTGTGCGATTGCATCTGAGAAGAGGATCATATATTGAATAATGCAGACCTTTTGTAGTGTTTTTAATGAGACAATGATTATTCATAGAAGTATGCGAGCCTGTTGAGAAAAAAGGTACAGACATCGCTACCAATTGCTCAGGATTGGTATCAATACAATCTGTTCGGTGATCATATCGGAGTTGAGGAGAAGCACCCCAAACAAGTGCATTTGAACTCCCATTCCTCAAATACTCAACATATTTAGTTGTGAGATGTCAACAATGCGTGGAGAAGAAGTCACAATTAGCCACTAGAGGAACCATCGTGGTTGAGCTAACCTGCATGGAAGAAAGGATTTTGAACGCGGTCTCTCTTCGGATTCCTGTGGCTGTCAGGATTAACTGTTGCGTGCCATTCAATCGTAGAAATCGATGCAAATTAAAGGGAGTTATTTTATTTTTTCTTTGATTTGAAGTTCACTTATTCCAAAAGAACAACTACGGTGGAGCACGAGCACTGTATGCCCACCGTGGAGCTTTTTCACCTACACCTCATTGCGTGTGGAACCGAAGCCCTCTCTCCCCGAGCTTCATATATTTCAAGTTCATCTATTCTTATTTCCATTGGTGCGAGATCTATTGGAGATCATAGGCTAAGAATTGCCATTGAATTTGTTGCGAGGAGAAACCTGCGTGAAACGTAAGAAGTCTGGAAATTGAGATTTTGTTTTATCAGTTTAATTCGGAGTAATATGTATGCAAATCATGGTGGAGTTTCCATCATGATATTTGGATTGAAGGAAAATGCATAGTTTCTTGCTGCTCTCAGGGGTAAGCAAAGGAAAATTAGACAGCTCCAAAGAGAGCTGAAACAAATGAGGAGAAAGAATCAATAGGAAGAGTCATTGTATTTTGCATATCGGTATGATATGCTTCTAGTTCCATATGAAGAACCCATGCTTGTAGATCAAAATCTAGTGTTGAACCAGATCAATGAATACCATGAAGAAATAGATGAAGAACTTGATGAAATATATAAAATATTGATGTCAATTCTGCCATTCTTTTCAGTTATAAATTATGAATATTGGGCAACTGAAATGAAAAAATTACTATGGTTAGTAGATATATTGCATTGATTTATTGCATTATGATCATGAATTTCGTATCAATTTATATGATGAAGAAGAGGTGTAATAGCATTACAACTTATTATTATATGAGCATTGGATGAAAACATTCTGTCTAGTATTTTGCTTGAATTTGGTAAAATAAGTAGTGCAAAAATATTCTGGGATATTGTTGAAATGAAGTACACTATGAAGTGGAATGAGAATGTTGAAATGGATGAAGGTATTGTTGTTGAAAATTTGTAACTGAAATAGTGACTGAAAATGGTAGCATTGAAATTGCAATGATTCATGAAGAAAGTGTGTCTATAGTTGCCAATGAAGCAGCCTGTGATAGTAAGGAAATTCCCTATGATGCACTATTTAGTGATTTGGTGAATTCAAATGAGATTGATGATGGATATGAATGTGTAATTGTTGATGAACCCTTGTGTGAATCTTTGGTAAATTTAGTCAAATTTGATAAAAAAATATTCATCTCATGAAGAGTGGTCAATTCTATTGCATGAGAAACATCTTATTGATGAACTATTATTTGGTGAGAAGAAAATCTCATTTGCATACACAAAACAAGTGAAAGAAAATCCGATAGAGCTTGGTAAAGAGGTTGAAGACATGAAACAACCAGTTGTGATAACAATTGAAGTTGAAAATGAAGATTATTATGTAACATCAGAGGCAAGGAAGAAAGATTAAGAAAGGAAAGCTCTCTTTGAGGAGCAAAACGAAAAGAACTCGTATGGTCCTTCCTATTATTTTTCATATGATTGTAACAATGTTTTTGAGTGTGCAGGTTTACAAGACAACATTTTATTTCCAGTAGTGACTGAGTATGAAGAAAACATGGAAGAAAATGAAGAAATTGACTAAGAAAATATCCAACCAATTATTATGGGAAGAAGTCAAGTATTATTATGAATTGATGTTACAATAGTTCATTGAGTAGGACATTGATGATTATATCCAGAAAGGGAAACAACCCTCTTATGAGAATTAAATACAAACGCTTCCAAGAACCTGCAAAAGTGTTGAGGACAAAGAACAATAGTCAACTTCTAAGTTCCAAAATGAAGAAGAACAAATCCAATAGGACAATGAAACATAACAAAGTCAAGATGAAACATATTTGGAGCAGCAAGCCAAGGAAGAAGCTCCATATCCATCACTATTTGACAACAAGAAAGGTTAAGATGAAATTGTTAGAGTTATGTGTAAGCCTAGTTGATATTAAGACCAACATGCATGTTACTTGTGTAATGTATTGACATTGTATTAAATCTATTTCTCCATTAAGAGGAAATGTTGGATAATAATGGTGAAATTCCATAGTTAAGAAATGATTAAAAAATATATCTATTGTACCCTAATTTAGTCTTTGAGTGGTTTCCAAATTAATATACAATGTGTGTGAGCTTAGTGTCATTGGTGTGAACCCTTCTCACCTCACAAAATCAACGAGTTCTTCTCCAATTTCAAGTGAAAGGTCCAATTTCAAGTGAAAGGTGGGTGGCAACTTGGGTAGGAGAAACAATTACTTTGATAGAAGAGTAGGAGATGGTTTATTCATGCATTTAACTTGATCTATTAAGGACCAAAAAATTCACATCTAAGGTTCTTTTTATGATTTAATATATCAATTAATTAGATACATTAGTTTAATATTAAGAAGTATTTTCCAATTTTTAGAAAAAAAGAATTGTTTTATAACTATACTATTTATAAATAAATAACCTCATTTGTAAGCAAATAACAAATAATGAAAAAATATACAACAATACTAATAGTGAAAAAATATACAACAATATGCTTGAGCATTACCCTCATTCAATAAAAAAATCACCTCAAATGGAATAATCCATCAATAATGCCTAAGAGGGAATAATGCCTAAGAGAAAAGTTTTCACTCCTGCCCTCCTTAAAGACAATCCTATTTATAATTAAATTTTTGTAACTTAACCTATTTTTCTCCCATCTTTTTGATATTAATTTAGATTCTTCACCTACCATGCAATTACGTATTCAAATTCTTCACTACCATTATTTTCTCTATAAAAGAAAGTGGCATTTTATATTTCACTCTCTTAACATTGAACTATAATTCTAGCAAATATTTATATTCCTTGCGTGTGTTTTTTAATATGGGAATATTTTAAGGATTTTGATTTGAATTTTTTTATTTTTCGGGGATTATTATTAAAATCCTGGAACACAATGTTGTCTGAAATCTCAATTTATATTGATTAAATGATATTTTTAAATACATAAATCTCTTTAGCTTCTACAAAATCCCCAAAACACTACTTATTATAGCTTTTGATAAATCTTTATGAGGTAAAAACGTATTGGTAGCGATTTGTTTAACTTAATGTGAATAACACGAACTTAATGTGAATAATGATTTGTTATATATTTTGATAACATCAACTAAATCAAAATATAGAACTCAAATTGAACACATCCACACAAAATAAATGTCTTTGTGTGCTTACCATTTACATGGTCTCCTCCTCTCCTTATGCGAGCATACCGCTAAGCCCAGGAGGAGAACTGACAAGGCCAGAGCTATCATCGTGTTCATCATTCGTGTTGTTAGAAAATGTGATGAGGTCATATTGATACCATGATCTTCAAAGGAGATTTTGTTATTTGTAGTTATGGAAGTTATCATGAAAAGTTGTTATTATTCATACATATACAATTCAAATGAGAAGTTGTTATTATTCATAAGCATACAATTCAAATACAAGGGTAGCTACTTATTCTACTCAATATATTGAACTAACTGCTTAACCCACAGAGTCGATAAGAAAAGCTTATTATACAACTCCATCAACAATAGAACCAACTGAAGAATCTATTGGATATACTATTGGTTGGTCTCTAACAGACCCGGATCTGTTAGAATTGTCAATGTGGAAAACACAATTCACAATGATAATTAACAATCACACACAGATAATAGACACAATGATTTCACCGTGGTTCACCCAAATGTTGGGCTACGTCCACCAAGCATAGGAATCAGTTGTCTTATTATTCGGATTAGGGAGATTACATCAGATTTGAAAGTTTGTCATACACTTAGTCTCTGACAGTAGTTTTTACCTTTACGGGCTTACATGTATTTATATACATTTACATGAAACTGAATAATAAATGAAATCCCTATCCATATTCTAACTTGGTCTATTTGGTTGTAACCAACACAGAATAATAGGATCCATATCCATCATTGGAGAAATTCGTTGTCACCAATTCCCAACATGATCTACTACCGGTCCAACAGGTAGGAATGTTGGTGATCAAATTCTACTTAATCAAGGGAATCATCAACCACATAATATATTGTCTTTGTTGTCTCTATAAATAAATATAATGACACAACTAGAAATATCAGCTCAGAATTGGAAAGGCCTGCTCTTCCTAATTTCACTCTTTTTACTTTTACACATGTTGCATATGAAATCGAAGTAATGTTATAAACGAACAACCTACACATCTTTTCTTACACATCCTTCTGAAAAAAAACACTGCATGTCATTTGTTACACATCCTTCTACCAAAAAAGCACATGTTTTCACCTTCTTTAGCAGGGACTTGTTGCTCTACAACTCTTCTTGTTAAGTATATGGAATTAGTAGGTCGTCAATGTTTATGACTAATTGGTTTATCTTATGGTAAGTTTTAATCTCTTGTATTAGTTATATTAATCTATGTCAATATTTTATTAGCCTTATTAATCTATGCTAATAACTCTAATAAGGAACATTCCATAAATATGGAAACCATTCCTTAAATTTCTTTATGAATTTAAAAATAATTAAAAATATGGCAGCAATATAAAAGGAAAAATAATGAATCTAAATATAACTATGGCTAGTGAAAATCAATTGGAATATTAGGATTCTCATAAAACATATTTTCAAAATTTATAGAGAAAACATGAATTATAGGGAGATTATGGATTATAAACAAGATTTCAATACTATGATAAATAAGGGATAACACATCATTGGAATCCATCATTGTCAAAAGGGATGAGTTCGATCAATTTCCAATTTTTCTTCACATCAAAAAGGGAAAACCATCCATTTTTTACTTGGAATGGCGTGGACTGCATTGCTAGATTTGAAAAGAACTAATGTTGAGATCCTCTAAGTAAATGGCACATGAGTACGTTTGAATAAATGAAAGTGATGTGAGAAATTTGTCTTATGAATAAAGTGAATGATAGTATGTCAATCGAAGGAAGTGGAGTAGTTTAGAGCTCCAAAGGAAATAAAAAATAAAAATTCAGGAGTAACATGATGAGGAGTATTACATTAAAAAGTTGTGATAAAATATGAAACAATTCTATGAGTAATAATAGGTTAAAACAATTGAAGTGCATAACAAGACAAGGGACCTTGTAGTCGTTGGATACTAGGTTGTCGAGAAGAAGTTGGTGGAGAAATATGTGTAAGCATGATATGCAAATATCATTAAAAATATTATTCAATATAACTTAACTGTGAAATTTGCATTAAAATTATTTTGACATTTTTCTTTCATTACGATTTGAAAAAAAATAATAATTAACATTTAACAAATTATTTTTATGGAGATTGTTAAGTTTATCATTAACTTAGCCTTTGCGAGAGCATGTTAGAGTTTTAAAAAGTTTAAAAGCTAAGCAACATTATAAATTTACTTTGTCGAATTTGATCTCTCTCATTTCTTGATCACTTAAATACTTCAAAAGTTATGAAACTCCTTTCCGTCCTTGCAAACTTTTTTTTTAATGTATTTTTCATTTAACTTATAGTATCTTTAATTCATTGTTGGTTGGGTGCACGTACTAATCATTTTTATATTTAACCTCTTTAACATTGTTGATAATATTGGGTTTACTTTGTAAGGCTAATGATAAATTTTGGGAATCTATGGAAATAGCGCACACATTCCATTTAAAGTGTATAAAAATCATCAATTTTTTTTTAAGGGAATGTTACTTTGAATGCAAATTTCCTTAAAATTTGAGGTTTATTTTTTATAAATAACATGTCATGTTTTCTTCTAAAAAAATAAAATTTAGAGAATATAAATATTTTTTAAATGAATAATGTTATTGCTTATGATAAAAAGATAAGAAAATGTAGAAGTGTCTTCAACCTTTAAGTGTAGTAGCTAGTGATTTATCATAGTTCCACCTCCACCACCTATAGATCTTTTAGTCATGTTCCAAATCAAACAAGCATTGGGATCTTTGTTGTTTCTATGGATCTTCTACCTAACATCATATTCTTCTCCAATATATTTATCTCCCTCAATGGATACTACAATGAAGGAGATTATCTAGGATTATGTTGTCCTAAGTGAAATTTTTTGTTGGGTCTACATATTTCCCTTTCATAGCTAGGGAAGGAAAAACCCTCTGTGTATTCTAATTCTCTCTTTCGTCGAGTCTCACTCATTTTGAATACAACCAAAATGATATCCTCATCCCTTAGCATTCCAACACCAACTCAATATGTCTCCTCTATATATATTCCCTCCAATATAGCTAACTAAGGGAAATTTATTATGCTCAATGGAAGAATAATAGGGTTGTGTTTAAAAAATTATTTGTTTCAAGGTAACACGGTGGAGGTTTCACTAGTTGAACTCCGATCCATTGAGAGTGAATGGTGAAAGAAGATCCAACCCATATATCCTAGTGTTAGAATATGTTTTGGATCAAACAATATTATTCAAGGACTATGCACTAGTCTACAAAATCAATAGCCTCCAGCCAAGGCTACCTAGTATAAACAAACATATTATATTTACTTGTAACTCAAATACAATGGAAGGGGCTTTCGTTTTCCATGTGGAAAGGGATTATTTATTGTGGAATTCAACCTAACAAAATATGAATGTCTAATACTGAAATCCAATCCTTGTAGTTGACCCCAACATTTGGTCTAGCAACAAACTCTTTCTCCATAACTCTAATCTAGGTAAGCATGGTGATTCTCCTTTTTCCTTTTTAGAGATTAGGTTCATGAAAAGGGATTATAAATACGCTAGATAAGTTATATTTCATGAGTGTAGAAACAAAAAAATTGCATATAACCACCTATGCACACATATTTATGGACATGGATTTCACCAAAGGTTTCCCAACAGAGATCAAGCTAGTTATTAAATACCACACCTGGGGACATGTTTCAACTATGTTTAGGTTTCCTTATAGTGTGGTTATTCCTTCAAAAAGTAAACATATACACCATTATGTAAAAAATACGAAAGCAATCTTCCAAAGAAAATCCTAGTCGAAGCTTACAAGGTGCGATGGGGTAGTCAAGGAACAACAAATAATCTGTAAATTATTGGTTGTGGAGCGTGATTATCTCCTTATTTCAAAGATATGGTTTCAACCATGTTTGGACCCCATTACCTAATGGGGGGGGTGTGGGGAGGCTTTATCCCCCTCATATCTCACCAGGGCAGTTGAAGGGTGGCGGTGATAAATTTAGGAGGCCCCCTCTGGTGGGTGTTCAGGGGAAACATCGTTGAAGTGAATTTTTTGGGAGAATTTCCTTGTAAAATATTGTAATTCCATAGTCAATATGGACCATTCATTATAAGGTAACATATCTGACTGTGGAATTTATGTTAGGGTTCTTTTCCATATAATTCAACCCTCATTTATGAGGGAATTGTACGGTGGCTATGTATGTGAGTGAATATTATATTCTGAGAGAGGAGACTGCAACAAAAAGGAGAGGAAGTTACATCGACTGTGTTGTAGTTTGTATCCCTTCATTTTATGGATCATAATAAAGGAAGTACTTGGAAATTTGTTTGTTGGATATAGCCCACACTGGTTGAACCCCATATATTTTTGTCCCTATTGTATTGTGTATATTCTGTGTTTTATTTTCGTATTTGCTTTATTTTATTTCTCCATAATCCTATTTTTTTAACAACTGGTATTAGAGAGAAGGGTAACTCCTGGGAAAAGAGGGTTCCTGGTTCGAGTGGGAGAAGTGGAGGAAGATGAAATGTTTAATGTCAACAAATTTAACAACCAAAAATACCAGTAATGGAAGATGAAAAGGGAAGACTATCTATATCAGAAGGATCTTTTTCTACTGTTGGGAAAAAAAGAAAAGAAATAACAAGTAGTATGGATGAAGAATGGGATACTCTTGATAGAAAGGAAATGGTAATGATAAGGTTTTTCCCGACATCATTAGTGACTCTTGATATTTCAAAAGAAACAACAATCAAGGATATGATCAAGGCATTGGCTAAACTATATGAAAAACCCTCGGCCCCCAATAAGGTATTTCTAATGAAGTGATTATTTATTATGAATATGTTAGAAGGTGGGTTTGTTTCCAAGAATTTAAATGAATTTAATATGGTTACTAATTAGTTAATTTCTATAAAGATGGACTTTGTCAATGAGGTTAGGTCTCTTCTAATCTTGTGCTCATTTCCATAAAGATGGAATGGCTTGGTCATGGTTGTAACTAACTTTGTCTCTGGTTCAAACACTCTGAAATTTGATGATGTTGTTTGTGTTATCCTTAGTGAGTAAATGTGATGAAAAGCAAAGGTGAGACATCAGGTAATTCATTGAACGTGGATAGAATGGGAAGACAAAAGGATAGAGGAAGGAACTCATGGAATCATGGGAATTCTAGGAAGGGAAGATCCAAATTCAAACTAGGAAATATAGAGTGTTGGAATTGTGGGAAGAAAGGACACATGAAAAAAGACTATAGATCTCCAAACAAACAAAGATATGGACAACATGAGAAAAAATAGGAAGTAAATGTAACAACTGATTTGTTACAATATGCTTTGATTATTTATTTAGAGAATATTATTGAATCCAAGGTAGCGGACTTAACGGCTTCATTTCATGCCACACCCCATAGGAAATATTTCCTAAGATTATGTTTAAGGTGATTTTGGACAAGTTTATTTCGGTGACGATGAACTGTGTCAAAATATTGTGTCAAAATGTTGGAATGGGTAATTTACAAATAAAGAAAAATAATGTAAACCAATGATTATTGAAAGAGATGATACATATACAATATCTGAGAAGAAATCTAATTTCAACAGGATGGTTGGAAAGTGAAGGTTGTATATCTACATTTATAGATAAGGCATGGAAGGTCACGAAAGGATCACTGGTAATGGAAAAAGAAGAGAAGGTAGGTACATTGTATTTATGTATTAGTAATGTTGACTCCTCAATCTCTTTAAATTCTACAGTTGTGGATACGAAACTATGGAATCATAGGCTTAGACACATGAGTGAGAAGGGGATGCAGATAAATCACAAAAGGAATTTGTTTCTATATCTTAAACAAGCTAATTTGGATTTTTGTGAACATTGTGTTTATGGAAAATAGAAGAGAGTCAAATTTCAGAAGGTTGGAAAGGAAAAAAAGAATGAAAATTTAGATATTGTGCATACAATTGTATGGAGACTAGCTCAGGAATCATCTCTTGGTGTCTCTTGTTATTATGTTACTTTTATTGATGCTCATGAATCATCTCTTGGTGTCTCTTGTTGTTGTTACTTTTATTGATTATGCAACTAGAAAACTTTGGTTTATCGATTTTGACAAAAATATGATGTTTTTGACACTTTTAAGAAATGGAAAGCTTTGGTTGAGAATGAGACCAGAAAAAATTTAAAGTGTCTCAAATAAGATAATGGAGGTGAATATTGATAAAGGAGTTTTATGATTATTGTTCATACCATGATTACTAGATAGAAGGAAATTCCAAGAACACCACAAGAAAATGGTGTCTCTAAAGGATGAACATGATAATCATGAAACGCTCAAGGAGTATGAGATTGCATGCTTCAATATAGTTCTAGGAAGATGTTGTACATATTGTTTTTTACTTAATAAACATAGGGCCATCAAGATTCTTGGATTGTTCCATTCCAAAGGAGATATGGATGGGAAAAAATGTAAACTACTCATTTTTTAATACTTTTGGTTGTGAACCATTTGTCCATATTGATAAAGAAAATAGACCAAAGCTTGAGAGAAAATACAAGAAGTGTACTTTTATTGGATACAATGTTAATGATTTTGTTTTTATCTCTTATGTACTAAGGAAAATCATAAAATCATTAGGACTAGATATGTCATATTCAATGAAATGGTCATGTACAAAGATCAATTCATGTGGAAAGAAACATGAAAAAGGAAAACACAAATACATAGTGCTTGATGAAATTCCAAAGGTAACAGAAAATCAAAATGTAGAACAATAGGAGTAGTTAAAAGTAACTCAAAAATACTACAAGTAAGAAAGAAATATTCATGTCATGTAGAACCTCAAATGATACTCTCCTTCGTTGTATTATTTCTTTTTTAATGACTGGTAACTGTGAAATGAAGAGGCAATGTATGTAGACACTAAAAATAAGTGGAGAAAGGAATGAAAGAGGAAATGGACTCCTTTGGTAAATAAATAGACTTGGGACTTGGTTTAGTTTCATGTATAATAGTATTGCGTATCATAACAAATGGGTTTACAAAGTTGAAGGAAGAATATGGAGGCAAAAATCGGTATAGATTTGTTTTAAAGGGGTTTTCAAAAAATAAAAGGTACATATTTTGATGAAATATATTCTCCTATTATTAAAATGACTTCACTTAGAATTACTATTGTGTGGCGGTAGAATATTTCCATATTGAACAATTATATCTAAAAACAACTTTTATCTATGGGTATTTGGAGGATCTAGATTATATGCAACAACCACACTAGTATGAGATCAAAGGAAAGAAAAATTTGGTACGTAGGTTGAAGAATAGCTTGAAGTATGATAATAAAGCTCCAAGGTAGTGGTATATGATGTTTGATAGATTTATGATAGAAAATTGTTATTAGATGCCATTATGATCATTCTGTTTATTTTAAGAGGCTAGAAAATGGAAGCTATATTATCTTGTTATTGTATGTAGATGACATGATTTTAAGGTATTCTAACATGCAAGATACAAATATGCTAAAAAATAAATTAACTAATTCATTTGTGATGAAGGATTTGGGTGTTGTAAACAAAATACCCGGGTATGAGAATAACAAGAGATAGGAAAAGTCAAGAAATTGTTATTGTCTCAGGTGGAGTACATAGAGAAGGTGTTTTTGAGAGGTTTATAATGCACAATGAAAAACCACTATTCACCTTTGATAGCCATTTCAAATTAACTAAGGAAATGTGTCCCAAGACACCGGAGAATATAAAATACATGTCCATGGTCCCTTATTCATCAATAGTTGGCAACTTGATGTATGTTACGGTGTGTAGAAGACTAGATATTGCACATGTAGTGTGAGTTTTGAGTAGGTATATGAATAATCTAGGTAAATGACATTGGGAGGAAGTAAAGTGTTTTCTCAGGTATTTGAGAGGTAACGCTACTCATGCATTATGTTTTGGAGGTTCAAAATTTTTTCTATAGGTATATTGTGACTATATATGGTAGGTGATAAAGATGGTAGGAGAAGCACCACAAGGTATTAAGCCACCTTATAGGTGAAGATCAGTAATTTGATTTCAAAACTCAGTTGTTTTGCACTTTCAACAAAAAGAAATAGAGTTTTTTCTCCCATAGAAGCTAGTAAAGAGATACAATTTGCTTGCTATTGGTTGTGTCATGGAGAATTTAGGAGGAAAAGAAGCAGAGAATAGCGGTGGTAAGTGCAGCTAATGATGGTCTCTGCTTTACACGCGAAGTGGGTAATAGAAACCTATAAAATAAAAAAATATGTTAAATTGGGACGGATTATTCAAGGTACTTTACAATGAATTTCAATTTTGTGTAAGAATATCAAACGTAGGAAATTGAATTATACTTACGAACATACAACTTTTATTCATGGAAACTATGAATAACTATGTCAAATTCTTTTATTTTTCTAAAAGTAATCTTATTTTTCCAACAAAATAGAAAGTATATGTTTTCATTCGTAGGTTTTGGAGTGTCTTAATGATGTACTCATTCAAAAACTTGTATCCTTGTATATAAACCATTTTTGTTGTGCCTTGTATTTTGGAAATTTTTAATATTAATTTAATAATTTTTGTAACTATCAAAGTCAAGATATGCCTGAAATTACAACATTTTTTGTTCATGCAAGAACGATAAAAGGGTATTAAAAAGATCAAAACATTTTTATTTACTTATATCATAGGTATCGGTCTCCTCTAATGTCACATATAAATCATTTGAGAAATGGTTAAGCCGGAGAAAAAGTTATATAATAAATAAGAAAGGTATGTATTCTAGATTTTGATACATGTATGACAAAATAGATTAAAAATAGTAAACACCAATAATTTTAAAAAATTATATATTTTAAATCTACATAGATGACTCAATCTATGTCTATAATTTTACAACCAATCAATTGTTTAACTTATATGTAAATAATACCGGGAATACGAGATATTGAGAGGTATTAAAAAATGGAGGTTTTAATGTATTTTGTAGACCGAACACTAGGTTTGTCATCCCGAACCTAAATCTGAACCAACAAAGTAAGCATACACCTTGTCAATCCAGCACAATTTTTTTTAATTCAAACAAGTGCTCACATGCTCTGGGAGCACACACGCACTCCAAGAACATGTACGTGCTGCTAAAATTCATTTCCTTCCTTTCCTCCCTCTCCTACATCTACCACCCTCTCTCTATTTCACTCTCACCTCCCTCTCACCCCCTCTTTATTTGTCTCCCCTCTCCCTGAAAGTCCTATACATGGTAAGACCTATTCACTGAAAGATTTTATACATCACAAGGCATGGAAATACCTAGAGATAGACCTTACCTTCACATGCCTTAGACTCTCATAGCCACTCCCTCGCCATCCCCCTCTTCCACTATCTCTCTCTCTCTCCCACACACACACTCTTCTCTTTTTTTTCCCTCACTCCCCTCTCACTTCCACCCTTTCTCTCCTCATCATTGTTAGTCTCATTCTCACTCTCTATTCCCCCTCTTTCTCTATATTCCCTCTATCTCCCTCTCTATATCCCCTTCCTCATTCTCTCCCTCCCATTATATATCTCCTCTCTCGCCTTCCTCTCAATATTATCTATCTCTACCCCTCTCTCTCCCTCTCATCCCTCTCACACTTTGTCTCTACCCCTCCTCTTGATTTGTTCTTCCCCTCCCTCTCCTCAGATATACTCCCTCCTATTATTATTTCTCTCCCCTCTCACACTCTCACACACTCTCCCACCTACTCTCATCCCCCATGCCACTATCTCTCCTACATCTGCCCCTCTCCCACATTTACCTCTCTCTCTACACCCTCTCTCTATTTTCCTTCCTGCCTCCCACTCCACACTCTCACACACTCTCTATTTCCTTATTATTCCTCTTTCTCCTCACTCCTTCCCACACACTTTCTAATCTCTATATGTATTCCTCTCCCTCCCACACTCTAACACACTCCACTCTCCCAATCATTTGTCTCCCTCTCCCTTCTACACTCTCTCTCACACACTTTTTATACCCTCTATGTCTTTCTTTTGTCTCCCTCCCACACTCCTCACACACATTTTATATCCCTCTATGTCTACCTCTGCCTCCTTCCCACACTTTAACAAACTCATTCTCTACCTCCATCATTTTAGTATACCTCTCAGACTCTCCCCTTCTTTGTCTACCTCTCTATTCCCTCCCACATTCCTCACAAGACACTTTTTTTCCCTGCTAAGCTGTTTATATATCTTTGTACCCCCCTCCTCTTACAATCATTATCACTCTCCACACCCTCCCTCCCTCCCTCCCTCTTCCCCTCCCTCCTCTCACTCATTTCTCCACCTCATAATCACCTCTCACTCTCTCTCCACCCTATCCTTTTCCTTCCCCATCTATTTCTTTCTCTTACCCCCCCCCACACTCACACACAAACACACTCTCTCTACCCCCTCCCTCTATCGTCTCCTCTCCATCCTGGATATATTTTTCTCTTTATATTCTCCCACATTTCTCTTCTATTTATATCTCTGCACTCCCTCCCTTTCCTCTATCTCCCCCTTCCTCTCACAATCAATCTCTACTCTCCAACCCATCCTCCCTCCCTCCCTCTCTCTTTTCTGAATCCCTCTCAAGTATCTCTCTCCACTATCTATCTCATACATCTACTCCTCCCCACTTTCTCTCCCTTCTCCTTCTTTCTACTTTCTCTCTACTCCACTTTTTTTGTCTCTCTCTCCCTCCCTCTCCTCACACACCTCAAACACTCCTTGTATATCCCTCTCTTTATTTCTCTTTCCCCCTCTCACACTCTCACACTATATCTCTTACCCCCTCTCTTAACTATGTATCCCCCTCCCTCCATATTCCTCCTCTCTTTTCTCTCCTACATATATCAGCCGCTTTCTCTCTCTCATTTCTAGTCTCACTCTCTACCATCCCCCTCCTCTCTCTCATACCTCTCACTCTTATCTCTCTTTATATATATCTACTCCCCCTTTCCATGTATCTCCCTCCTTTTCTTACAATCATTCTCACCCTCTCCACCCCTTTCTACCTCCTCTCTTTTGTCCCCTCTCTCACACCATCTTTTTTCTCTATCTCATACATCTACTCCTTCCCCACTATTTCTCCCTCCCCTTCCTCTCACTCTCTCTACCTTCTATTTTTCTCCCTCTTCCTCCCTCCCACACACTAAACACTCCTTTTCTAACTTCCCTCTCTCTTTCTTTCATACTCTCACACTCACACATTCTCTCTCTACCCACCTCTCTATCTCTCCCCCATCCCTACTCCCTCCTATTCAACTCTCTCCTCTTTTCTTTTCTCTCTCCATCCATATATTTATTTTCCCCCCCCCTTTCAATCCTCCACCCTTTATCTCTCTCCTCCAAGTCTCCTCCTCTATATTTGACTGCCTCCTCCTCCTTTCTCTTCCCCTTTTCCCTCCCCTCCCACTATCTCCACCCTCTTTGTCTCCTACATGTACACTTCTCTCTCCTTGTTGTTAGTATCACTCTCTTTTCCCACCTATATCTCTCTCTCTAAGCTCCCCTCATATCTCTCCTCTCCCACCCTATAACAATCTCTCAAACAATCCATCTATATCCCATTCTATTTTTTACCTCTTTCATCTAACCCCACTCTCTAACTCCATGTATCCCCATCTCTCTCCCACTCCTACATTCATCTATATTTTCATCTATCTAACCCCTTCCCTCTTTTCCCCCCTTCCTCTCACTCTTCACTCTCTACCCCCTCTCTTTCTTCCTCTTCCTCTCCCCACTCTCTCACCTCTACTATCTCCCCCATGACCCAGGACCACAAAAGAGCTTATATATATAATTATAAGTTGACCTAGATACTTACATAGACCATGACATAGACCCCCATAATTTCCTCTCTCTCTCCTCACTCGCTAATTCTCACCCTAGACATATACATAAACCATGACATAGACCTAGGACCATGACATAGACCTAGACCTCATGACCTAGGACCAATGCACATAGAGCTGAGGTAGATTTTAGATGGATGACCCGTGAGCTTGAAGTAGACCATGACCTATACCATGACATATGGATATATCTATATTTATATTTTGACCTAGAGCTTGACAATGCAAAAAATAATGAAACCTATCACGACATGTTGTTTTTCCCATTACTCATTATCTTTAACCTGCACATATATCTCGATTAATCCACTCACATGAAGAATATTAAGTTGTAGATTTGTGAAATCAAATATCATACCTACTTTGGGAGCCCTGGCAATTCATATCAACAAAGAAAACAAAAAATGCAAAAGAAAAATTCTTTGTAAATGAAAATGAATGTGAATGATGTTCTCTTTGAAACACATTTCCCCATCTCCCACCCCCTTCCCCTGTAGGCCATCGAATATAACTCAATCATAATCTGATCTTATTCGACACTCCAAAGGGTGCACTTCAATCTCACATATTTTCACCTCAAATGGTCATTTCAAGTTAGGTGTATTGCAATCTCATGATGTTTAGGCCTCCAAACGATTCATTGCAATATCACTATATGTTCGCCTCCAAACAATCCTTTTCAATTTGGGTGCACTGCAATATCATAATATTTAATCCTCCAAATGGTCATAATGTCCATTTCAGTAGGTTCCATTCCCCCAAATATCTTATCACTAGACCCAGAGCTAGATATAGATTTTAGACGTTGACCTAGAGTTTGACCTTAGACCATGACATAGACCCCCTAACTCCATCTAAGCCTAGAAATAACCTATAATCTACCCTTAAACCCATCCACACCCAATCCCTAACTGCACTATTCCTATACCTCTTGTTAAAATTCCCAAAAACCTTGAACCTCCATATTGGTGCTCTAACCACTTCTCTATCCTTGAAAACACTTTCAATACTAACCCCTTATGCCTTATTTTTTCCCCATAATCCCTATACATATTTACTCATAAAGAGGTTTGGTGTATATTAAATTCTATGTATGTTTTAATAAGAGTGTGTGCTCTTCATGACTTGATTGAGCAGGATTTATGCTCAAGATGAATCCACACACGCTACAAGAACAAAGATGTTCTGTGGAACGCGCAAGTATGTTCCCTGCTAAGTATTTTTGGGCCGGGCACAATATCCCACCTCATCTATCTCATGGTTAAGAAAAAATCGCGACAACTTCATACAAAAACAACCCGCATAGACAATTTTTACTTATTTTAGTGTTCTTTTGTTAGATTCATAAAGACTTTTATGTTATTTCTAGACCACAGTAGAAAAATTTGGAAGACAACTTTCCAGTTGCACAACTCTTCTTAGTATATACTCATGTCTCTTGAATCAATAGCAGAAATTTTCCAAGTGCAATTGAGTTGTTGTTTGTTTCCTTTCCTTGTATTTCTGAATTTGAAGACAAATTTTGTCTTAGTGAGTTGGAATTTGTTTGTATCTTCTTGTTTCTCTTGGACTTGGAAGACAAATTTTCCAAGTGTAATTGGAATTTTTTGTATATTCTCATGCTCCTCTTGGAATTGGAAGGAAAATTTGTCCAAGTGCAATTGGAATTGAAATTAATAGATTTTAAATGACCCTGATTATTAAGTATACTAATTTAATAATATATCCTAAAAGATTAGCTAAACTATATTTATGTCTTTAAAATAACATTTATAATTGATTACTATTAAATAGTTGTTCATGATGGTTAATGATTAATTTAATTATTAATTAACTCATTACTCAATAAAGTATTAAATTAATGGTGGATAATAAGATATAATATTAAATTAGTTTACGTATCCCACAGGGGATAACATATTAAATACTTTAGGATAAAGTAATAAAGGAGGGATAAGGGTATTAATGACTGGAGGATAAGGGGTAATAAAGGAGTTAGGTAGGGAGTTAATGGGAGTGAGTATCCATGAAGGAGGGATAAGGAAAGGAGTTGGGGGAGGAGCATTCTACGGGAAGAGTGGAGAAGGATTTTAGGAGCTCTGAGTATTGCAGAGAGTGAGACTTTGAGAGTCCTGATAGTAGCAAGCACCTGGGTTGCTGGGGTTTTGTCGGAGGGGCTGTGGATATCTGTTGATATCATGGGGCTAGGAGATAACTAGTCGGTAGGGAGGTTGGTATTGGGTAGTGTTCTAAGCAAGCTGCGAAGGAAGCAAGCTGGACAATAGGAGGGATAACCGCATCAAGTTCAAGTATTTAATTCAAATTTATGCATTGTTTTAATTAGATTTATTACTCATTGATAAACTTTACTTGCATAAGTGTGGAGAAAATTTGGAATAATTCTTACTTTATAAACCTGGTAGAAATTATTGTACATTTGGTAGAATTACTAGATGTTAATTTAAAACTGGTCTTGACATGATTAGATGTGTCTTCTTTTGTAATTCAAAACAAATATTCTCCACTTGGTTGTGCCTTTATTACATAATACAAAGACAAATTTGTGGTGGGTGTTTAAGCAAATTTATCTTAAAACATGGGTAACCACCAGATTCAAGAAATAAATTCCTCTAGAAAAAAGAAGTCATTCAAAAAGGTATAATAAGAAAGATAAAAACAAAAGTTACATATTTCAAAGCGTAGGATTTCTATATAAAATCTAATTTCTAGTGGAATATATGTCGCTATTATTTCCTCCTCCATCACTAGAAGCAAAACACGGGTTCATTAGAGAGAAATCCAAACAATATCTCCATCAAGAAAACATTTTGTTGATGACCAGATGATGGAGGATTTACTTGGATTTGATTATACAATGGATGAAATTAGAGAAGCTAAATTGGTCTACAACATTGTGGTGAAGAAGGTCATGTGGTGAAATATCTTGTTGGATAGTAAAATGTTCCAAAAAATAGACAATCCCATGTCACTCTCCTCCCATAATTGATCTTCCAGTGTTTGAAGGGGAAATAATTGCAATATTGTTAACTCCACAACAACGAGGTCAAGAGTCCCAGAATAGGGAATCATCGTCCCTACCTAGATTGAGCACTATGCGGAGAAGAACTCCTAAACACGTTCAAGATGATGAAAGTGTTCTAACATCACTTGAAGGTAATTTTATGTGAATGCATTATTCGCTATCACCTTATAAAATTATTCAAAATATATTGAACCAAAACTGGACAAGCAATTAAATGTCACTATTTTTGTCTTTGTTAAAATTCAGAAGTTTGACTACCGTTAGGAGAATTTTAGGCATTAAAATTAGTCAAAAGTGTATAAAGAATTCATCATATAGTACGAAACTTTGTAGATTATTTTCAAAGAACTCCGGTAAGAATTCTCTTCTAAAGACCGCAATGCATCCCAACATGTCTTTTTGTAGTCAATTGTTAGCAAGATCACAAGAAAAACATCATTTTCTACAAGAAACTTATGACCTCTTGAAATACAATGCCAAAAAAATTAGAAATTATTCTCATAGACAAGATAGTCTTGACACAAATTCTAAAATATTTGTGGGCCTTCACTGGAAGGCTACCCCATTTTGACATGAATTTAATAGGAGCAGTTAAGGATTCAGTTTAATATTTTTGGCATGAGAACACAAGGCCCTTTTCCAACCAAATGGATGTGTTAAAATTGAGAAGGGGATCTAGGACCATGAACCCCACATTAAAAACTATCTTGAAATTACACATAAAAAATTGTATGAGATATTCATAATAGTACATAGTGCACTTAACTTAGGCAAAATATTTTTTCATAAATGCAAGCCTTGGTATGTTTAAATAAACACACTCTAATGTGGTTGTTGTAGATATCACATCGACATGGTTACATATGACACACACACACAAACACACATATATTGTGTTTTGCATAACACCTTTGGAGGAATGCCCAGTTATATTTCTGAAGTCTTCATCTAGATACTTTATTCGCAATATCTTTTGTACAAGGACAAAGAGCTCTTACATTTTATCAAAATCCATGCTTATATGGGACATGCCCGAGATGTAGTGGAATGCACATTTCAAGAAAGTGCATCTATGTAAGTGATGAGTATGAATTGGGGAGGAAGGAGGTCTCCCTTTGCAAAGCTTTAAATATGTGACATATGATATTGATGGAGGAAAGGAAATAAAAATAACTATATTAACCGTTACTTCCTGCTACATGTTTTGTGGACTTCATGAAGAAATTTGGTTATCAAAAAATCATGAAATTATGTTCATCATGTCCATGTCGCTCAATGGCGTGACAAATATTTTAAACCATGAAAAGATACATTTCTTGTTGGTAACGGTATTATCGCTGGTTGATTTTATAAGAACTACAACTTCAACCATAAAATGAGAATACCATACCATACAATAAACATACCAACGCCAATGCCAATGCATACCATTTTCACTGCCAATTCATACCATTTCCACTGTGAATGCATACCATACCATACCAATGACATCGCCATTTCCCATGCATACCATTTTCATTCAACTGCCAATGCAAACCATTCCACCCACAATTACAACACACCATTCCACCAAATGCACAACCACCTACTCCATTTCCATTTCCAAAGCATACCACGCCATAGCATACCATCATTTCCATTTCCAATGGCAATGCATACCATACACCTAATGAAAACATACACGGCAAGGAAATGCACACCACTTCCCATGCATACCATACCATACAAGGAAATGACAAGGAAGTGCATACCATACCAATGTGTACCATACCATTTCCATTCACATTTCTAATGCCAACACATTCCATACCATACCATAGCATACCATTGCGAGTTCATACCATACAATGGAAATGAAATGCATACCATTTCCATTGCCAATGCATACCATTTTCAATGCATACCATACCACTATCAATGCATACCATACCAATGCATTGGAAATGGTATGGTATGGTATGGTATGGTATTGTATGGTATGAATTGGCATACAAATGCATACCATACCATCTCCATTTCCATTTCCAATTCCAGTTCATACCATACTATGCCATACCATACCATACCATTCCATGCCATGCCATTTCCAATGAATACCATACAATTTTAAGGAAATCCATACCATTGTATTCATTGTATGGTATGCATTGGCAATGTTATGGTATGGTATGCATTGGAAATGACAATGGTATGCATTTCCTTTCCATTTCCTTTGGTATGCCTTGGAATTGGCAATGGAAATGCATACAATACCATACCATTTCCATTTTCATTGCCAATGCCAATGAATACCATAACATAGTATACCACTGCCAATGGTCTTCTATGGTATACAATAGTATGATATGGTATGGTATGAATTGGTAATGGAAATGGAAATGGTATGCATTGGTATGGTATGAATTGCCTTGACATTGTCGTATATGGTATGCATTAGCAATGGTATGGTATGGTATGCATTGGCATTGGCAATGGAAATGGAAATGGTATGGTATAGTATGCATTTCCATTGACAATTCCAATGCATACCATACCATACTATACCATACAATACCATTTCCATTTCCATTGCCAATGTCAACGCATGTCATACCATACCATACCATTTTCAATGCATACCATACAAGGAAATGGAATGGAAATGCATACCATACCATACCATACCATTTCCATTTACAATGCATACCATACCATAGCATACTATTTCCAATACCATAGCATACCATAGCATACCATTTCCAATACCATAGCATATCATTGATATTTCCAATGCATACCATACCATTGCCAATGACAATGCATACCATACCAATGTATACCATTGACATTGCCAATGCATACCATACCAATGCTTACCACGGACATTGTCAATGCATACCATTTCCATTTCCAATGCATACCATTGTTATTTCCAATAAATACCATACCATTTCTATTTCCATTGCCAATGCCAATGCATACCATACAATTGCAAGGAAATGAATACCATTGTATGCATCATATGGTATGCATTGGAAATGGTAAGGTATGGTATGGTATGCATTGGAAACGGAAATGTAAATTCTATGCAATGCCTTTCCATTTCATTGTATTGCATGCATTGGCAATGGTATGGTATGCATTGGCATTGGAAATTGCAATGGAAATGGTATGGTATGGTATGCATTGGAATTGGAAATGGAAATGAAAATGGTATGGTATGGCATT
>SNQJ01S0041206.1:87188-97230 GCA_010110895.2 Picea sitchensis
AATTTCCATAACAATGCTATGCCTTGCCAAAACATGCCATTTCCATGCCATTCCATTTCCATGTCATTTCCATGACTTTACAAGACATTTTATGTCATGCCATTGTCATGTAGTTTCTCATGCCTTGTCATGTAGATTCTCATTTTAACCTATATAATAATAAATATAACTTTCCAATGTCATGCCATAAAATTTCCATGCCTCGCCAAGCCAATAATTGATATTAACTAATTTAAAATAGGATAAATATAAAAACCCTTAACACAAGTAATCATTAAATGAAAGGGGATGGAAATGCAAGTAAAAACTAGGGTTTAGATGACAAATTCTTGCTTAAATGCCATATGACACATAACAACCCTAGAATATTTAAGACATCAAGCAATGGTATGGTATGGTATGCATTGACAATTTTATTCTATGTTATGGTATGAATTGGAAATGACAATGGAAATGGTATGGTATGCATTGGAAATGATATTCTATGTTATGGTATGCATTGGCAATGGAAATGGAAATGGTATGCATTGGCAATGGAAATGGTATGAATTGCATTGGTATGGCATGCATTGCATTCATTGCATTGGTATGGTATGCATTGCATTGGTATGGTGTGCATTGCATGGAAATCGTATGGTATGGTATGGTATGCATTTCCATGTCCAATTCCAGTGCATACCATACCATTTCCATTTCCATTAAAAATGCCAATGCATACCATACCATACCATACCATTTCCAATGCATACCATACAAGGCAATGGCAAGGAAATGCATACCATTTCTATTTCCATTTCCATTTCCATTGCCAATGAATACCATACCACACCATACCATTGTCAATTCATATCATACAATGCATACAATGGTATGCATTGCATTGTCATTGTCTGGTATGCATTGGAAATGGTATGGAATGGTATGGTATGGTATGGTATGATTTGGAATTGGCATTGGCAATGGAAATGGAAATGATAGTGTATGCATTGACAATAGAAATGGTATGCATTGGCAATGGAAATGGAAATGATATTGTATGCATTGACAATAGAAATGGTATGCATTGGCAATGGAAATCGTATGCATTGGCAATGGAAATTTCAATCATATGGTATGGTATGGTATGGTATGGTATGCATTTACATTGCCAATGCTAATGCATACCATAACAAACAATACCATACCATTGTCAATGCATACCATACAAGGAAATGCAAAGGAAATGCATACCATTGTCATTGTCATTGCCAATGCATACCATACCATACCATACCATACCATACCATTGGAAATGCATACCATACAATACATACAATGGTATCTATTTCCTTTCCATTGTATGGTATGAATTAGAAATGGTATGGTATGGTATGCATTGGAATTTGAAATGGTATGGTATGCATAGGAAATGGTATGTATTGGCAATGGTATGTATTGGCAATGGAAATTCTATGCATTGGTATGGTATGCATTGCATTGGTATGGTATATATTGCATGA
The DNA here is from genome assembly GCA_010110895.2 of Picea sitchensis. Classification (NCBI taxonomy): domain Eukaryota; kingdom Viridiplantae; phylum Streptophyta; class Pinopsida; order Pinales; family Pinaceae; genus Picea; species Picea sitchensis. The sequence goes on from SNQJ01S0041206.1 coordinate 88,688, forward strand.
CAATGGTATGAAATGGTATGGTATGCATTGGAAATAGCAATGATATGCTATGGTATGGTATGCTATGGTCTTATAAATGKTATGATATGGTATGTTATGGTATTGTAAATGGTATGGTATGGTATGGTATGCATTGGAAATGGAAATGGTATGCATTGGAAATGGAAAYGGTATGCATTTCCTTTCCATGGCCTTTTATGGTATGATATGGTATGGTATGGTATGCATTGTGGTATGGTATGGTATGTTATGGTATCCATTGCCATTTCCAAATCCAATGCATACCATACGACACCATACCATACCATACCATACCATACCATTCCATTTCTATTGGAATTTCAAATTCCAATATATACCATACCATTGCCAATGCATACCATACAAGGAAATTGCAAGTCCATTCATACCATTGACAGTGCCAATGCATACMATGAGATACCAAACCATACCATTTCCAATGCATACCATACAATGCATACAATGGTATACACTACCTTTCCATTGTATCGTATGCATTGGAAATGATATGGTATGGTATGGTATGGTATGCATTGGCATTGGTAATACAAATGGAAATGGTATGGTATGCATTGCTTGCATTTCATTGGTATGGTATGCATTGCATGCATTCAATTGGTATGTTATGAATTGGCATTGGCAATGGAAATTACAATGGTATGGTGTGGTATGGTTTGGTATGCATTGCCATTGCCAATGCCAATGCATACCCTACCATACCATACCATACTATACCATTTCCATTTATGTTTCCAATGCCAATGCATACCATACCATTGCGAATTCATACCATACAATGAAATGGAAAGGAAATGCATACCATTTCCATTTTCATTGCCAATGAATACCATAACATACCATACCATTGCCAATGCATACCATTCCATACAATACCATACCATACCATTTCATTGCCAATGCATACCATACAAGGGAATGGCAAGGAAATGCATACCATTGTCATTTCCATTTCCAATGCATACCATACCATAGGATACCATTTCATACCATAGCATAACATGCCATAGTATACCATAGCATAGCATAGTGATGCAGACCCCTGACCCTTGGGCCAAGATCCGCACAGGATCGATCTTCTTTGAATTCGCATAACTGAAATAGCTCTTTTGGGCCCTCACTAGAACCCCATGAATTCAATCCACAGGTCCTTCCACGAAAACCCCACCTGCACAACGTGCACCAGGAGTGAGTCTTCACCTCCTTCTCACGGAACCCGAAATAGAGTTCTCCCTCGACCCAATGGTCCCAACTGTATCGGGATTACGATAACTAGGAGTTTGAAATGTAGCGACCCAAACCACTGCCTCCTCTACTTTTCGAACCCCAAAACGCTGAAATGCCGAAAAGAGGTTGTATTCCTCCAAATGCTTTTAGGATTTTGCGATATCATGAGTCGAGACTCCACGTCTCCCGACTCTTGGCCTCTCAAATACCTGGGTCCTGAAATGTTGAAAAGGGATTAACGGGCTTTGGCTCATGCTATTCCTCTGAATGTTTTTGGGGTTTCGTGATTTCGCAAGTTGGGACTCCACATCTCTCGACTCCTAACCTTTCAAACACCCAGGTCCTGAAATGCTGAAATCTTCCGGTGACAATGGCCCACTTTTCGGGATTTCAAAATTCGTGATTCCACAATTCCGGCTGCAGACGGTTCTTGGTCCTTCGATCTCTCGAACCCTGAAATGACGAAATGCTGAAATGCCAAAATGGTTTCTTCCTCCAGGACCACAATCGTACTCCAAAAACACATCATGTTTCTCGACTTCGGGGTTTTCAATGAAAAGTGCCCCAGCTCCTTGTCATCGGGATTGTCAAAATGTCGAACCCCGAAATGCTAAAATGTTGAAATCCCACTCCAAAGGGGAATCAATGGCTCCTGTTGTTTCTCATCCAATGACTCACAGCATTTCTCACTTCTCCATGAAGCGTCTCCACCGTCTGTTTCATCTATTCTCCTGTGCAACCTCCTAGAGGCTAAACTTTGTGCACCTTCCTCCGGATCTGATGGATATCGGTCCTTTGCACTAGATATAACGAACCAGATCTAATATTCTTCTCTCTTATGCACTTTCCTGAATGTGTCTGGGCATAGAATTCAACAACCCAGATCTCTCCTCTCCAGCTAATCTAACGACAATTGTGCTCTACATTGAGCATGCCCTTCTTCCATTCCCTTGGAAGATTTATTGCTCCAAAAGGCCTCAGCCTTTGTCTCTTCTATGAAGCATGTAACCTTGGCTCCTGCTTGTATTCTAAGAACGTTGTCCCTCCTGAGCTCCTCAAACTCTGAACCCTCGAAAGGGTTTTCTTACCTTCTACGACTCCTTGCAGGGTCCTTGCACACAATTGTGCTATCTCTTCTGATCTTATCTGTAGCTCTGAACTCAAAGTGCATCTGTCCCTTTCTCTCCTTGAAGGGATGTAAGTGCCCTCTGGTAAATTCCTGCTCAGGCATGCTTTGTTGAGCCTACAGGGTGTTCAGTAACCCTGTGAGTGTCTCCTCCTGTGACACTTCTTTTCCCAACAAAACTCAAACAAGATTTCCTTCTGTGCACACTTGCACCAACTCAATGCCCACTTGGAAGAGTTCTCCAGAATCCTCAGTGACTCTATTTTCTCTCTGAACTCAAAATAGAATTCTTTTGTGCCCTCTATGCACTTGCTCAATGCCCTCTTAGCAGAGCTTCCACAGAACCTTTAGTGATTCTGTTATCTCTATGCCTTCCTCTGCACAATATTACCTCCAAGGTGTTCAACAAACTTGAGGTTTCTCCCTGGGTCTAATACTTCCTCTAGTGCATCCTCCTTTCACAACTCTGTCCAAATTCTATAGAATTCAGAAGTGCACTCTATGCACTGGCTCATTGAATCTTGTGCATTTTCTCAATGCCCTCCTAGCAGAGCCTTTACATAATTTTTAGCAATTCTTCTTCTCCTCTCTGTGCTATCCTCTACACAGTTTCTCCTTCAAGGTGTTCAACAACCTTGAGGCTTCTTCCTTGAGTCAATGACTTCCTCTAGTGCGCCCTGCTGGCACGTCTTTGTCTAAATTCTGCAGAATTTAGAAGTGCACTCCTTGCACTGGCTTATAGAGACCACATTACTCTGTCATGCACTCTTTTGCATGAAGCCATAAAGAAACCAAACCTGAAATCAAAGAACTCATAGATAAGAAAATCTATCTATCTCCCGCAGATGGAACTTAACATACATCTACAACATGAATGAACACACAACATGCATAAAAGACACATAAACACATAGAAAACACATATCCAGGAAAAACCGCTTGTATTAACGTCAATGTCTGATTACAATGTGTTCGACCTCGTACTGCAACAGAGTCTCTCCTCTCCTCTCTTCTCCCTATTCTCTCTATTCTGCCTCTTCTCTGCCTAACTACTCTACTGAAAACAAAATAAGATGTTTTTACAAAAGGGCGCTCCTCGAGTGCTTCCCTCGATCCTCACCAACTCTCATTAATTTACATTCAATTACATTGAATGGATGTCTAGTCCGAATCGGATCTAGATATCAGCCTTAAAACTAATTAAGGCAACCTTTATCTAAAGCTTGCGCACATGCATGGATTTTGGCTCTACCAATCTTACAATCATTAAATACATTTTTCAAATTTGAAATTTGAAAGTGAGAGGGTTGCACCTCTCCTCTCCATTGAACACGTGCAAGGTGTGCTGGTTGGCTAGTGCATAGCTAGCTTGGAGTGATGCTCCTCCATCATACTCCTCTTCTACAAAAATCATGAGCTTCCGAGCACCGCCGTTGAAATCCACCTAGATCCCAAATAGTTCTTTGGAGTTGTCCATCTGCTCCACTGCTTCACTGCTACTGCTACATATGCTTCCCTACTGCTATGGCAGGTTCTCCTATGCTCATCTCCTCCTCGCTGACTGCTTCTAGTGTTGGCTTCAACATCAGCCTTCTAATTCCTTCAATCACCTCGTCCAACTACTCCCAAGGCTGGCTCTCTTTATGCAGTCTCCTTGGTTGCATTTCCTTGTCCTTATCAGTGGGAAGATCAACTAGATCCCCCATGCTATTTTCTTCCTCTATGGCCTCAGCTTGCCACTCTGCTGCAAAATTTAGTTCTGCAGTCTGACCACTAAGTCTCTTCTAATCTTCCCCTTCTGACAGCTTTTCTTTTGCCAGTTCTCCTGCTGGTGCATCTCCGACTTCCTCCAGCTTCACCTTAGACTGGAATTTCCCTTCACCTTCTACTGCTGCATGCCTCAACACTGCAGTCATCATATGTTCAACTCCCTAGATGAAATTTATGAGTGATTCCTCATAATTCTTTTCTGCTAACATCGGCATGATTGTCTGCTCTCGCCAATCATCTACTAGTTATGGATGGTTCAACCAATCCTCCAAAATTTCTAACTCCTTCTCCCAAGGAGTGAGAATATCAAATTTGTGCTCCTCTTCTTCTTCTTGGGCATCTTCTAACATCTACTCCATCTCTTTGAAAATCACAACTGGATGTCTTCCTATTGTTGTTGCATTGGCAACACACACGTTGGCCTCAACCGGGCTATATGGCAAGAATACCTTTATCCCTCCAATCATCAGAATGCTCTTCTGATATTCCTTCTTTATTAGATATCCACGTTGATATGAACTCACCTCTGATCTCATCTTCTCTGTCAGCTCTCCTTACTGATCTTAACTCTCCTCTAAGTTCATGAGACTCTCAGACAGTCTCATCTCCTTTCCCCTGCCGACCTGGCAATTTGGGAATTTTCTTCTGCCCACTTGGCAGTCTATGAGATCCAGTGATCCCATCTCATTTCCCACTTGGCAGCTTGAATTTTTGGCACCACCCTCTTGGCAATATAAAATACCTTCACTTGATCTCTTTCTATTGCCCACCTGGCAATTTGAAAGTCCATTTCTACCCACCTAACAATTTACAAGATCTTCTAGTGATCTCTCCTCCTCATCATCACTGAGATTTCTCCTAGCTTCTGACTCAAAGATGTGAACCATTTCCTATTCACCTCTGAGGTTTTCATCATCCCTCATCCATCCTATTAACAACCTTCGTTGTCCTTTCGCCAATAATTTCTTGACTGGACACTTCACCTTCTTTTTCATGGGCCATTCATATACCCAATGCGTCTTTGCGTTCTTCTGCACCCGCAGTGCAATCTCTTCCATCCTCGCCCTTATCTCAATGAGCTCTTCATCCATCTCATCTTTTCTCTGCTGGTGGTGGTTCTTCTTTCCACCGCGTCCGTGGCCTTCAGTAGCCATCTTCCTATTCTTGTCTACACTCCTGGAAAAATTGTTGCTATCACTCTACGACCGTGAGTGTTTCCATCCTTTCCTATATTCCTCCTGACTATCTATTGACTGTTGCCCACCTTGCAAAAATCATCACAGAGCTTCCACACTCTGCCTTCCTTTTCCTCTGGCTCCCTCTGCCTGCAATATACAGACAAAATCAAGCTCTGATACCACTTGATGCATATCAGAGTATTGTTTTCTTTTCCTTCTGCCTCCTTCTGCCTGCTATATACAGACAAAAAATCAAGCTCTGATACCAAACTGATGTAGACCGCCAACCCTCGGGCGAAGATCTGCACAGGATCAATCTATTTCTAATTCGCAGAACTGAAATAGTTCTTTTGGGCCCTCACTGGAACCCCATGAATTCGATCCACAGGTCCTTCTACAAAAAACCCCACCTGCACAACGTGCACTAGGCGTGAGTCTTCACCTCCTTCTCACCGAACCCAAAATAGAGTTCTCCCTCAACCCAATGGTCCCGGCTGTATCAAGATTTTGGTAGTCGGGAGTTTGAAATGAAATGACCCAATCCACTGCCTCCTCTACTTTCTGAACCCCGAAATGCCGAAATGATGAAAAGGGGTGCTATTCCTCTGAAATATTTTGGGCTTTCACGATATTGCGAGTCGGGACTCCATGTCTCTCGAATCTTGGCCTCTCAAACACCTAGGTCCTGAAATGCCGAAAAGGGCTTAGCAGGCTTTGGCTCGTGCTATTCCTCTAAATGTTTTCGGGGTTTCGCGAGTCAAGACTCCACGTCTCCCGACTCCTGACCTTTCGAACACCCGAGTCCCAAAATGTTGAAATCTACCCGTGACCACGGTCCACTTTTCGGGATTTCGGAATTCGTGATTCCGCGATTCCGGTTGCAGAAGGTTCTTGGTCCTTCGATCTCCCAGACCCTGAAATGCCAAAATGCCGAAATGATGAAATGGATGCTTCTTCTGGGACCACATCCCTACTCCAAAAACACATTGTGTTTCACAACTTCGGGGTTTTCAATGCAAAGTGCCCCAACTACTTGTCATCAGGATTGTCGAAATGTTGAACCCTGAAATGCCGAAATGCCGAAATACCACTCCAAAGGGGAACCAACGGCTCCTACTGCTTCTCATCCAATAATTCATGGCATTTTTCACTTCTCCACGAAGCATCTCCACCGTCCGTTTCAACTCTTCTCTTATGAAACCTCCCAGAGGTTAAACTTTGTGCACCTTCCTCCGGATCCGATGGCTATCGGTCCTTTGCACTAGATCTGACGACCTAGATCTAATCTTCTACGTTCTTGTGTGATTTCCTGTGTGCATCTGGATGTAGAATTCAATGAGCTAGATCTCTCCTCTCCAGCTAATCTAACAACAGTTGTGCTCTACCTTGAGCATGCCCTTCTTCCTTTCCCTTCGAAGATTTCTTGCTCCAAAAGGCCTCAGACTTTGTCTCTACTGCAAAGCCTGTAACCTTGGTTCCCACCTGTATTCTAAGAATGTTGTCCCTCCTGAGCTACTCAAACTCTGAACCCTCTAAAGGTTTTTCTTTTCCTCTGCGACTCCTTCCAGGGTTCTTGCACATAATTGTGCTATCTCTTCTGAGATTATTTGTAGCTCTGACCTCAAAGTGCCTCTGTCCCTTTCTCTCCTTGAAGGGATGTAAGTGACCTCTGGTAACTCCCTTCTCAGGCACACTTTGTTGAGCCTGCAGGGTGTTCAGTAACCCTATGAGTGTCTCCTCCCATGACACTTCTTTTCCCAATAGAACTCGAACAAGAGTTCCTTCCATGCACACTTGCACCAACTCAATGCCCACCTAGCAGAGTTCTCCATAATCCTCAGTGACTCTGTTTTCTCTCTGAACTTGAAATAGAATTCTTTTTTTCACTCTATGCACTTGCTCAATTCCCTCTTGGTAGAGCTTCCACAAAACCTTTAGTGATTTTGTTATCTCTAGGCCTTCCTCTGCACAGTCTTACCTCCAAGGTGTTCAACAACCTTGAGGTTTCTCCCTGGGTCTAATACTTCCTCCTGGCACAAATCTGTCAAAATTACATAGAATTCAGAAGTTCACTCTATGCACTGGCTCAATGCATCCTGTGCATTTGCTCAATGCCCTCCTGGCAGAGCCTTTACAGAATTCTCATCAATTCTTCTTCTCCTCTCTATGCTCTCCTCTACATAGTTTCTCCTTCAAGGTGTTCAACAACCTTGAGGCTTACTCCTTGAGTCAATTACTTCCTCTGGTGTGCCTTCCTGTCGTGTCTTTGTCTAAATTCAGAATTCAGAAGTGCACTGCTTGCACTAGCTTACATAGACCATAGTACTTTGTCATGCACTCTTTTGCATGAAGCCACAAAGAACCCAAACCTAAAATCAAAGAACTCATAGATAGGAAAATATATCTATCTCCTGTAGATGAAACTTAACATGCATCTACAACATGAATGGACACACAACATTCATAAAAGACACATAAGAACATATAAAACACATATGCAGGAAAAACTGCTTGTATTAACATCAATGTTTAATTATAATGTGTTCGAGCTCGGACTGCAACAAAGTCTCGGCTCTCCTCTCTTATCCCTATTCTCTCTATTCTGCCTCTTCTCTACCTAACTACTCTATTGAAAACAAAAGAAGATGTTTTTACAAAAGGGGGCTACTCGAGTGCTTCCCTCCATCCTCACCAACTCTCATTAATTTACATTCAATTACATTGAATGGTTGTCTAGTCCAAATCGGATCTAGATTTCAACCTTACAACTAATTAAGGCAACCTTTATCTAAAGCCTGCACACATGCATGAATTTTGGCTCTATGAGCCTTACAATCATTAAATACATTTTTCAAATTTGAAATTTGAAAGTGAGAGGGTTGCGCCTCTCCTCTCCATTGAACATGTGTTGGGTGTGTTGGTTGGATGGAATGTAGCTGGCTTGGAGAGATGCTCCTGCATCACATAGCATACCATAGCATACCATTGGAAATGGTATGGTATGGTTAGGTATGCATTGTCATTCTTAATGGAAATGGTATGGTATGGTATGCATTGACATTTCCAATTCCAATAAATGCCATACCATACCATTTTCATTTCCATTTCCAATTCCAATGCATACCATACCATACCATTTCCATTGCAATTTCCAATGCCAATGCATACCATACCATTGCCAATGCATGCAATACAATGAAATG